>PVJS01024378.1:0-28750 GCA_004027185.1 Glis glis
TCGGCTCTCTGTTGAGGTTCTTGATTGTTTCCTTTGCTGCACAAAAACTCTTTAGTTTAATGCAATCCCACGTATTAATCCTCATTTTAGTTTCCTGTGCCTTTGGGGTCTTGTTGAGGAAGTCTTTACCTGTGCCTATGTGTTGAAGTGTTGGGCCTATGCCCTCTTCGAGTAGCTGCAAGGTCTCTGGTCTGATTTCATTTCTACCACTCTCAAGTGTGATTTATGAATCCTTATAGCTGCTTCTAGCATCAGATTAAGAATGGCTTCAGAAGCATCCTCCTTCTTCTTACCAGGCTTATTTTGTTTGTTTGAAGTTTGAGTGACAAGTTTCTTTTTCACTAGTTGTTAAAACAAAACTTCATGAACCAGAAAACGGAGAAAGCCCTGAGAGCTGCAGGGGAACACATATCAACAGACGTGGCATCATCGCATCCTCACAGTGCCCTCAGTCCAGTGCCTCCAGCAGTGGAAGGCTGAGCTCACTCATGCTCTAAACCAAGTGCTTGTGCTATTTGGCCTCCAAGAAAAAGAGGGGAAGAGTTATAGAATTCAGAAAGATAAAAGACCTTAGACTTTACCCAACTTCCTTCTTTGGTCAATAAGGACATTGTGGACTCCAGAAATGAAAGAACCCATTCAAATGTATGCAAGGTTCAATGATAAAACCAAGACTCACTGCTAGGACAGTTCTATAACCACTATCACCCCTGATTTGTTTAGATAGACACTTTCACAGTCTGCCTAATACTGTTAAATGGAAATTCCAGCATGCTTTGAATAAGCCAATACCCAAGACCATGTCCCCATACTCACTAAAACTTAGAGGACAATTTACAAAAGAGACATTCACTTAATGTCCAACCAAGCCTAATGTTAACTCCATTAGTGTTCCAGTTAGCATTCCTTCAGCCATAATCCAAAGTCTAGACCATGTAACTTAGAGGAAAGAAGATCTATTTTCTTATGATTTTGGGTTCAGTCCATGTGAGGCTGGGGATCTCAGATCTCAGGCCTGGTGGCATGAAGCATATAGAGGGAGAGCACATGGGCTGTGCTCCTCACTTCAAGGAGGCTGAAAGCAAGAAAGAGCATGTGGGGAGAAGGAACCATATATAATCCCCAAGACCAATCCCCCAGGGACCCATCTTCTCCAGCCACACCCTACCAGCCTAGGCCACCACCCAGATAAATCCATCACAATGGATTTACCCACTGCTGGGATTATAGCCCTCATGACTCAACTATATCAACCCTGAATATTAATAAATGAGCTCTTTATGGGATATTTTCTATCTACCTATAACAATTAGGTTTGCCACTTTGTTCACTGATATTGATTCATTTGCCCAAGGTCACACTGGAAGTAAGTGGTTGAATTTGAAACTACTTTATTTGATTCCAAAGACCATTCTTTCACCTGTGCAACTCTGCCAAGGTGACATTAATGGCAGCAGGGCTGAAATACAAAGCACAGATTCAAACAATCTATCTCCTAATACTTAACTCTCATTACATCATGTTCTAGAGTTACATGTAGTTGGATAATGAGAGATAGTACTGTCATGAATTGAAGTGCATCTAAAGCGATTCTCAGCCAGGTGTGGTGATGCACCCCTGTAATTCCAGTACATGGGAGACTGAGATTGGAGGATCTCAGGTTTGCAGCCAGCCTCAGCAACTTAGGCGAGGCTCTCAGCAACTTAGTAAGAACCTGTTTCAAAATTAAAAAATAAATAAACAAAATAAGATAGGACTGGAGGGTATAGTCAGAGGTAGAATGCCCCTGGGTTCAATCCTCAGTACCACAGAAAGAAAAATAAAAAGTGATGCTCATTATTTCTCTCCATGCCAAAATTCAGATGCCAGAGTTGTAGACAAGAAACCCTCAAGTTGTATAACATTTGGAAGTGTGTTTGGTTTTTCTGAATGAAAATGTCATGGTATTTACTGCAACCACAAAATCAAAACAAATTCCGTTGGTCTGGCCATAGTCACAAACCTAGGTACAGTTTGGGGAGCACTTCCTTGATTATAAATGGTGCCCTTTCTCTGTTTTACTCATCGTATGAGAGAAAATGAGCTTTCTCATAAAGGTCTCCCACCTTCCTTATCTCACAAGGAAGACATTAGAAGTCCCATTAGAAAAAAAAAATTAATAAATGGCTTCAGCTTAAAACATTGCCTATTTACTCCTGATACTATTTCTTATTCTTTTGTAAAACAAAACATAATAAAATGAGACACAATTGAAAGAGAAAATAAAATAAACCTCAAAGTGAGAGACTGTTTGCCTTTGTTACTCTTATTAGGACAGTTTCTCTTATCAAGACCATAGAGCAAGGGCCCTTTATTGTACCTAGCAGGCTATGTTGTCAATTATTTTTTTCTGGTCCTTCTAGTACTGTCTTCAAGTTAGTGAGATGAAAGTGTTCCACTTAAACAAATATCAGAGTGGCATCATCACCATGGCAACCAGAAACGAGAGCTTTTAAAGATGGGAAAAAAGTGGAGAAGGAGAGGTGTTATTATTTATTTTGCATTAAGTAAAATACACACAAGTTTAATAGTTGAAAATAGCTTAGAATATTAAAAAGAAATAATAGAATAGTCTCCCTCAACCCCACCTTCATACTTTACTTACCTGTTTTCCATTATTGTGAGAAAAATCAGAATCATTTGTGGAAAAATTCAGCTTTCTTTTATAAGGATTATGAAATGATACCAATTATTTCAAGCCATTTATTATTAAAGTCCTATAGAATTCATTTAGAAGATAAATGGATATGAACCCTACATCTTCAGAAAGAAGAAATTGATAGTACGAGTGTGAGACTCTCAGCCAAGTTCCTGAAAATCCAGTTCTCAACTTTCATAGATCGAACATCAGTCAACACATAGATGTCACTAATCTTGGTTGAGACTGAAGAAAAGGATCTAAATTTGCCGGCAGACTGACTTTGAGAGCACATTTCAGATGATTGTAAGCATTATACTTGAACATCTTAGTGGTTGGATTTTAACTTTTAAACTTATTTTCAAACCAATCCAAGTTGCATATTTATATATGCCATATATTTGCATCTTCTGTATTTTTCTCCTTGAAAATTAATATAAAATTATATATCTTAAAGACCATGTTATGTTCTGTTTTTAACATACAGATACACTAATATATTTAATGGTCTCAATAGCACATTTCTTGGAATCTTGAGGCTAACAGAGTTTCAATGTTTAGTCCTATAGTATAGATATCTGGAAAAAAAGCTCAATATTTATACTGTTCTGAATGTCATCATTTTTATTGTCTTGTAGAAATTAAAGGTAAAACTAGAAGCACTAGTGAGAAAATTACCAATTCTTGCTTTTACTCTAAAATAGAGTTGTGCGACTACCTCTGTGCGAGACAAGGACCCTGCTGTCTTGGTGACAGAACAGGGGGTGAGAAATGAGGGGATCATTTCCTCTCATTTATTCTTTGGGATTCTCTAGATACTGTTTTTGGTGCCATGAACATTTCTAAATGAGAGAATCTCAGGCGAACTTCACAGACATCGCCTCCACCTGCTGATTTGTGGAACGGAATAGTCTTGGCCTGAAACAAAGACTGAAAAGGAAATTGGCAGGTGATCCAATATTCCCAGTGTTTTGTTATGTCTGAGTGAAGAAACCTTGCTATTTCCAAATAAAGTTTTCAGTTGAAACATGCCTCACCAGGAAGTATAAAGCCCATTTCTCTAACAACCTTAACTAGATAATTTGGCACTTGCTATAGAATCTTCAGTCCTGCGAGCACTGCCCAGGAAAGAAATATAACTAGAAGAAGCAATAAACGTTGGTAAATTCTTTCCTGGTTCAAATTAGGCCCAGGGACCTGGCCCTCGTGGAAGTTCTCCCTCTAGGCCTATGCTAACAACTTTAGACTTGCCATTACAATATTGCCCAAGTAAAGAGCTGATGAGTGTGGTTGGCACCGTAAACACGGCAAGGAAGAAAAGTTAGGAAACTCAGCTTCTCATTTCTATTCTTTCCTTTTCTCTGTGAAAGTGAAAGAGTAATATCTTTTAAAGCAAAGAGAATGCAAAATTGTATAGGATGTAAGTTCTAGAAAATGAACCTGAAAAGAGTTCTGGGGCAATTCATTTTGGTAAGTGCTGGGTTAAAGAAGGCTTTTTATTCTAGGAATTTGGGGGGGGCAGGGATTACTGGGGATTTAACCCAGGGGCATTCTATCCCCAAGCTACTCCCAGCCCAATTTTATTTTATTTTATTTTTTCGTTTTGAAACAGGGTCTGACTAGGTTGCTAAGAGTCTTGCTACTTGCTGAGGCTGTCCTTGAACCTGCAATCCTCCTTTCTCAGCCTCCCAAGTACTGGGACTACAGGTGTATGTCACCACAGGCAGCTAAATGATTATTTTTTTCAAAGAACACAAATTGAGATAGCTGATACAATTCAAAATGTGTACCTTATCAAGAAAAAAACTGAGGCCTAGAAGGTTTATATGATACAACCAAGGTCCCATGATAATCAAATGAAAAAGACAGCGGGGTGTGGTGGCTCATGCTTATAATCCCAGTACTTGAGAGGCTGAGACAGGAGGATCCGGGTTTGTGGTCAGCCTCAGCGACTTGTGTAGCCCTCTGCAACTTAGTGAGACCCTGTTTCAAAATAAAGAATAAAATGGGGGGGGGTGTAGCTTAGAGGTAGAATGCCCCTGGGTTCAATCCCTAGTAACACACACAAAAAAGAAAAAGACAGGAGTATAGCTCTGCTTTCTTGACCCCATTAAGGCATTCTGCCTACCACAACATGCTGTCCTTTTAAATTTTGTTGAGCTCCAATTCCTAAAGCTGTAAAATGGGGATGATCAAAAAAATTTTTTTTCTGACTTCGTGACAGGAAAAAACAAAACAAAACAAAAACACTATGTGAAAAACTTCCAAGAGTTAGTTAGCATAGTACAAATACATGGTTTAAAAATTGGCAGCTATGATATACTTATAAAAAATGATCCAGTTTTAAGTCATTTATCTTTTGTGGGAACCAATTGTAGTCTCTCAAACACCTCATGATTTACATTAGAAAACAGGTCTTTAGAGCAGTAGGGGGCCCATCAGGATGCCCAGGGCCCTCTTCTGAAATTGTATTTTTAATTCTTTGCTTACATATGTGCTTCCCAGATTGTGAGAGACTCTGTGAATTTTTTTTTCAGTTTTATGGGAATTGTAAATACATAGACCCAAAAGCTGAGAACAAATGCCTCTGAATTTTCCAATTCTGAGTCCAGCCTTCTGCCCTGAAGCTTGCTGAGAGATCCTGATTTTGCTGGCCCAGCATTTCCACCCCTTAGATTTCCCATGAGAAAGATGTTTAAAGTTAAAAAAAAAAGTCTACCCATTCAGTCTTCTTCTATGTATTTAGCCAAGACAAAGTTAAAAAGATATGTCCATACAAATGTTTGTCTATGACTGTGCATACCAACTCCATTTGTAATAGCCCCCAACTAGAAGTAGCTAAAGGGATCAACAGTATGTGGTATATCCATACAGTAAAATAGTACTCAGCAATAAAAAATAATGACCCTTGATACCTGCAATGACATGGAAGAACATAATAATTATACTGAGTGAAGATGCCAAACCAAAAAAAAAAAAAAACAGGCTATGTATGGTGTGATTCCATTTCTATAAAATCTTAGAAAGTTCAGATTAATCTATAGCAACAGAAAGCAGATCAATGGTTGTCTGAAGATAGGAGGGGACAGAAAGAGGCAGGAGGGAGAAATTACAAAGAGGCATGAGGAAACATTTCCAGGTGATGGTGACATTTATTAACTTGACTGTGCTACAATTTACAAGTGTGAAACTAATCAAAAGAAATCAAGCTGTACAGTTTAAATATATGTTTGCTGTATGCCAATTATATTTCAATAAAATGCTTTAAAAAAAGTCTAAAAGGACTAAGCCTCCTTTGCCAAAACTAGGAAGCCAGTTGGGGAAAAGAATGCTACATTTTATATTATAAAGCTTGAATTGTCCCCCTTTCCCCCATGATAGACTGCCCACATGATTTTCAGTGAGGAGTACACAGTTGTGCCTTTCAGAAACTCCCCAGAGCCATGGGAACCTCTTTTCTCTCTTCTATTCTAGAGGACACAGCATCTATAGAACAGAATTGTTGGTTCTCTCTTTCTAAATGGCTTCTCTATGAATGACTGTAGTGTGTATATAAAGGCAGCTCTCTTAGCAATTAGTTTTCTGGTGTGCTACCAGTTTTAACCTTTCGTCCTGTGAAATTTCATTGTTGCTCAAATTCTTTAGAGCTGCTTTGTCCAAGAACAGTTTTTCCAGTAGCATCCAAACATAAAAGAGCTTCTAGTGCTCAAAGGACTGACTCAGAGATACATTTTCTTGTTAATTGACATAGTTACTGAGCATCATCAGATTTTAGAAAATTCTGTAGAAAGTGACTATTTTCCACATTTGTATGATGTTCTCAGTGTGGGAGCACTAACAAGATAGAGCTTTTGCGTTAGTAAACTGACAACATATTTGTATTCATATTGTGTGTGGTGCATTTATAAATGACATGAATCGTTTTAATAAAGCAATTTTAAAATCATGTACAATGATACATTTTATTATTGTTCATCTTCTGCTAGACAGAATAGACCAAAGCACACTTGAAGAGAAATGTTAACATTCACAAAACATATTAAAAAATAAAACAGTTTAGGAAGAAATAGCAAAGTCCAGAAAGCCAATGGAAATTGAAGGAGCAAAGGATTAGGGAGCCGAAAAGCTAAATTTGAGTCTTAGCTTTGCCATTAATTAACTGTGAGGCCTTGAGCAAATTAGTCATCTTCTTTGGGACACAGATTCCTCATCTGTTGATGAGGTTATTATAACCTTATAAAAGGTTATAATAATTGTTCCAAAAATTTCTTCTAGCTCTCCACTAAGGATTAGTACCTTCTTTGAGACATAAAATGGGACAGGGAGGAAAGTCACAATGCTCTTAATTTTAAATTCATTCTAGTTATACGGTTGCATAAAACTGTTAGTTGTCTTCTTGTATTTTGTAGAGCAAAGGTGTCCTTTCCAACGGATATTCCTAGAAAAGTACCTCTTGGTACCAGATAATAAAATTCCTTATACAACTCTTTCTTTATATATTTGCAAATATCAATGCCTTGTAACAAATGCTCTGGCAATTCCAAGTGTCATACCTAATTCTGACCATTAGCTATAGTTGAGGAAATTCAGGACTAGTGTCTGTACTGCCCAGACAAAACGGAATTTACTATGAGAATAGCAAAATAAACATGAAAAACTCTATTAAACAACAATAGCTTAGCAGATATTTTAATTAGATAATTTCAGGTCTGAAATAATAC
Source organism: Glis glis (assembly GCA_004027185.1). Taxonomy (NCBI): domain Eukaryota; kingdom Metazoa; phylum Chordata; class Mammalia; order Rodentia; family Gliridae; genus Glis; species Glis glis. Next base: position 7,399 of record PVJS01024378.1, read on the forward strand.
CATCATCTTGGTAATTTGGGAACACTGGATGACAATTCAATGCCTGGAGCTTGGAATTATTTTTTTTGTTGTTGTTTCCTATGTGGCTTTTTAATGTGTATGTGTTACACAGAGCCCAAAGGATTTATACAGTCTAATCTATTTTTATTCCTGTGACCTATTATAAAATAAAACTTATTTATTTTCAGTGCCATGTTATTTAGTCACTGGCCATTATTGTTACAGCTATAATTTCCTTTTTCAATGGAATTGTTTAAACGTTTTCCTGGGTACAATGGCCAACAGGAAATTAGGGGAAATGCTAAAAAAGTGATCATAGACTAGCCTTATCCAGGAAATATGTATTCTAATGGTTTTATAATACCCATCAGGTATATAGAAGGTGATAAAAGAATGTTAGTGGACTTTCTCACAATTGACCATTTCTTTTTAAGAATCTCTGAGATCTGAGTCATCAGGCTTTTCAGATCAATCCTGCCTCCGTCCTTTCTTCCTTCTCCCTGCCTTCCTTTTCTATTATTATCATTAGCAAATATTTAGAATTTTCCATTTTTCATGACTATTCTCCAGAACTTCATGCATTAGAATCTGCTATCTAAGGAATTTTGAAACCATGCCCAAGTTGCCCCTTCAGGCACTCCGTCCCCTCCTATTCAGACCTTGGTTTCACCTGGGCATTGTTGCTGATTGAGCCTGTATGCTTTGAAAAGCATTGGTTTTGGGGTACTGTTCAAACAACCTCTCTTTAATTGTAGCACATGTAAAAGAAGACTTTAGAATTTAATTTATTCCCATGTAGTAAGATTGCCAAGAAGAGATCAAGGTAAAAGCCAAACTTCTTTTGAAAAAATAAGGAAAGAGCCAATAAGACCTTGGCTGGCTCTCCAGTCTCCTCTGCAGCCTTCTCTCTCTAAAAGGCATCTTATCCTCCATCCGTATCCCACTTATGCTTCCCATCAAATGCCTCTTGCCTTCATGCTTTTATATATGCATATATACTGTGTGAAATTACATTTTTCCTCTCCTCCTTCTCTGTCACTAGTTCTTTTTTTTATTGATGCATTGTATTCATACATCTTGATGATTTTCAGGGTGGTAGAGGTATGCATGCACACATCGGTCAATTGGCCCTCCCCTGATTCCCACCCTCAATCCCCCCCTTCCCTCCTTCTCATGCTCAGCACAGTAGTTGACTCTGATAAGTTTCTGTATGTACATCATGTGTATTAGGGTGTTTCCCTCTTTCCCCTTCCCATCTCCCTCAGTTAGGTAGTACTAATTTATTCTCCAAAATTTGATTCAAGGCTTCTCCTCTGGAAATCTCTTATCCTACAAGCCATAGTCACCTCCAACCAGCAAAGATGTATGTCTTGTTCTGTGTTCTCATCTTGTACATATGAAAATCAGTGTGTTTCTCTCCCTGAATTCCAATGATCTTTGCACCTCCCAAACAGACAGTGATCTCCTTCAAATGTGAAGTTATTTATAGACTTCAAAGTCAGGTATCTCCTGGTCCCTTAATGTAAACCCAGCCAAGTTCTAGATGAATGAATGAATGAATCATCCAACTAGTGAATTCAATAGTCTTAGTCTGGAGAACTCTAAGACACAGGAGAGGGGTCTAGATACCCCAAAGTACTGTCATTAACACAATAATAGATCATTCTTTTTTTTTTTTTTTGCGGTACCGGGGATTGAACGCAGGGGTGTTCTACCTCCGCGCTACGCCCCCGGCCCTATTTTTTTATGCTTTATTTTTGAAACCGGGTCTCACGAAGTTGCAGAGGGCCTCACTAGGTAAAGAGAGAGGGAGACAGGGAGAGAGAGAGAGAGAGAGAGAGAGAGAGAGAGAGAAGAGAGAGAGAGAAATCATGCGCGCTGAGGTTGGCCGCGAACTCGGATCCTCCGGTCTCCGCCTCCCAAAGTACTGGGATTACAAGTGTGCGCCACCACGCCCAGCATTCTTTTTCTTAGCAATTATTGCTTAGGAAGTATCATGCCATACTTCAAGTTCATTTATAATCATGTCATGTAATCCTGGCAAAAACATAATATGGTGTGGTACTATTCCTATCCTCATTTTGCATATGAAAATTTGAGGCATACAGAAGTTAGATAACCTGCAAAACCTTGGAAGGAAAGGATGGAGCTTTTTGTACCCAGTAGTCTAAACAGTAAAGCTCACATTCTTATTTTCTTCTCCTTCTCCTTCCCTTTTCCTTCTCCACTCCCTCCTCCTCCTCCTCCTCCTCCTCCTCCACCTCTTTCTTCTTTTCTTCTGGCATTGGGGATTAAACCCAGAGGCATTCTACTTCTGAGATATACTCCTAGCCTTTTTACTTTTAGTTTGAAACAGGGTCTTACTAAATTGCTGAGGGCCTCACTAAGTTGCTGAATCTGGCCTTGAACCCACAATCCTCCTGTCTCAGCCTGACAAGTACTGGGATTATAGGCATGTACCACCATGGCCAGCTCCACATTCTTAACTACTAGAATACAGAGCCTACCTACAGAATTTTTTTAACAATTAGAGCTATCCAACAAATGGAATTAGCTAGCTCTGAAGTCACTCATTTGTAAAAATGTTTAAGCAGAAGCTGAGCTACTCCTTAGTGGGGGATTTTAGAAGTGGAAATTATGCATCTAACAGGCATTTAGCACCAGTAAACTGTTAGCCTTGATTCGGTGTTAATGTGCTCTCGCCAGGCATACACTGAGATAGAGTGACTTCAGTAGAGAACTTATCTGGATGAGGTCACCCATCCATTTCCATGAACCAAGACACCATTCAGTCCCACACAAAGAATTTTCTATTAATAGACTTGGATAGAAGGTACTGTGGAAAACATACAGAGTAAAAGGATTAGGAAACTCACTAGTCAAGCAACCTTGGCTGTATCACTTAGTCTTTCTGAGCTTCTGATTCTTCAATTACAAGATGGGGATAATAGCTTCCATACTTCCAATATGTGGGTATCTAACAAGATTTTTCAAAGTGGTAAAATGTGGTATGAATATAAATGATTGTTAAGGAGGTATGAAAGGCATGTAAAGTTGTAAGGCAACCATCAAATCATGTCCAGTATCTGTACACTTATTCTGTGTATAACTTTACCAGCTTTGGAACTTCCTTAATTTTCCAGCATGTTTCAAATATCCAAGAAAAAATGTCAACTCTCATGGCCTGAATACATTGGTTTATCTCATCTAGAAGAGGCAGTTCCTCCTGGATGCTATTTTCTGCATCTTATACCAAAAGCATAGTGCATATGTATCCCTAATTATTTAAAATTCTTAAGTTGCTGAGGTCAGAGACAAATTAGGAATTTTAAGGTTGGAAGTGTGAGAATCATTCTTTCTTTCTCCTGAATATTTATACCTTCTCAGTACAACATCAGCTGGGCATGTGTAATAGTGGCATTTGTTTTGGTGATAATAACTGTGGGAGCACTTGTATGCACAGCTTTAGGCTATGGATTCATTTCAGTGGCAGGCAGCCTTGGTCAAGGGAAGAAAAATTCCAGTCCTCAGGTGACAGAGCCATCTTTGTGAAGAAAGCATGCTCACAAAATTGTTAGTCTTGAATGGGACTAAAGAGCAAGGGAGCACTCAGAATAAATGGGAAAGGATTGAGGAAAAACTGTAAAAGAAAAGAGAATGCCGAGAAGAAGGGGAAACTCGAGGGGAGAAAGGACAAAAGCATGAAAAAAGGAAGGGAAAAAATTCACACAGGTGAAGAGAAGAATGTCTTCAGAACCTGTTCTGCTGGGCAGATGAAGGGGTTCCCTGAACACCACTGCTCTCCCAATTTCCAGAGATGAATTAGCAAATTAATATAAGCCAAGCATAAATTTGCTGACTGTGGTGGCGTGGAGTCACCTTGGACCTCATCAGCATTGCTAAACATCGCCCGTAACCTTTCCATTTTCACTGAGGGTCTGCTCAGCACCAGGCCCAACTGCTCCAATAATTTCAATTACTTTCCCTGACAAATTTTATGTTTCATGTATTTTAGTGGCCTGATAATTATGATTTCTCTCATTTCTCGCTATCGAGCTTAATGGGTTCCAGCATGAGTGTGCAGTTTCAGAAATGAAGTTCCACTTGAATTCACAAGTTATTATCTACTTTCATTAATGGAATTGGAAAAGAGAGAGTGGAAAAGAGATAAAGAATGAGGAAGAGGGAAGAGATGAGTGAGCAGGATGGGGAAAAGAAAAAGAGAAAACAAAAGACCAGGGCTGAAGAATAAAAATCAACCAAATGGGGAATAGAAAGGCAGACTACGTATAAATAGAACATAAAACAGAAAGTGTGTGGATGGCCTTTTTAAAATTTAAATATGAAATGCACCCAATAGATTATTTCTATTACTAGACACATGACTGATGAAGAAGCTTAGTGTATTGAAAAATCCTCAGGCTTTGCAGCTACACAACACTAGGTTTGAAGAACCCAGTTCCCTTACTTTCTAGCTCTGTGACCATAGGCATGTTATTTGACCTCAAAGATTCATCTGTTCTCTCCCTATGTGGATTAAAAACATTGACTCTATATTAAATTTAATTATATTAAAACTAGTCTTAGAGACTTATAAAACTAGTTCTGCTGGACTGATGAAGAAGTTCCTTCATCCTTCTCAATTCTTCCATGCATGGTGTGTATGTGAGTATACATATGTATGTGAACAAATTTTTATGGAATGATAATTATGTACAGGAAGCTACACTCATGCAGGGTGATGGGGCCTCTTAGAGGTTACAGAGCCCGAGGCAGAGATGTATGTACAGCTGTTTTCCTGGACATTGATTCTACTTTCCTCCCACATCAGGGTATGACTTTACTCCCACAACCTGGCATAAGAAATGAGAGTGTATGAGTGTGAAAGGACTCTCATCAACAGAAGCCCCAGGAACAAAGATTATTTGCATCAATTCTATGCAATTATTATGGAAAACCACGAGAGGAAAAGAATTGTGTTGTATTAATGGGATCGGATCCATCAAAACCTTGTGAAGGCAATGTCACCAACAACTTTATGTCAGCCATTTGGAAGAAGATAGCTGCAATAGGCCCCAATTTCTCCTGCTCTTTGATGTTTGGCTAAATAATTAGAAAGGTAATCTGACTCTGGGGTTACTCATGTCATGTTTTCACAACCAGCTTTTTTTTTTTTTAATCCATCTGAAAGGATGCAGCTGGGAAAAGTAGGCCATAGAAAGATGAAGAAGGAATAGCTCTTGACTTCAAGAAGCTGACAACCTAACAGGGATTTGGGACAAACATACAAATTAGTACAACGGAAAATGAATATGATAAATGCTATAAGAGTTACACATAGCAGTAGTCATGCTTTGAGAAGGAAAATGCTACATCAATTTTGAAAGATTCTCTTATAATAAAAACCGAAGTCTTAAGCCAAAGGAACAAATCTCTAGTTTTACCATTTCAGGCATCAATGAGCTACTTGGGAAAATAAAAGGAGGATTACAGAGTCCTTTCCTAGGTCTCTGAAAAATATATCACATAGATGGCATAATATACTAAGCCCTGTACTGCAGGCACTTAAGATGATAAAATAGTAAAGACAAAGAGAGAGAAACATCCAAATAAACATTGGGATTAAAAATGTAAAAGGTGACAAAATACAGCAACTGTGAGAAATAATAATAATAGCCATACATGGAAATAGCTGAACCTATGAATCATTTTAAATACCTTTACCCTGTGTTCTGCAACTGAAGGGGTATCAATTTTCTCAAGAGAGCCTAATAGGGACCCCTTGAAACATGGCTGATCTTCAGTTTATCCAAGATGAAGTCAAAATGGCTGCTCTAATTATTATTGACTGGAGGAAAATAACTTATGAATGGGACAATGGGCTCCGGCTCACTAAGTATCTTTCTGCAAAGGCAACTGAAGACAACTGGAAAAAGCTCACCCACAGTTTTCTGTGGATATATTTAAAAAGACCAAGCTCTGGGAGGAAACTGATCAGTTTATGGATTGACACAGACAACTTTTAAGAGGCTCTTTTAGCCCTGGTACTTCAATGGTGCATCCCCATGCAGAGGTAGAGGAAAGTCAGCAATGTTCTAGCACTGAAACATTAGTAGCAGTTCTTTGTATTAGTCACTTTGTTAAGCAGCATGCATAGGGGGAAATGGGGGTTGGGTAGGAGGAAGAAGGAACAGAACTCACTTAGTATTGAATGAGGTAAACTCCATGTTTGAGAGGAAGACTACCTTCAAGTGTAGTCCTATCAGCCTTGGCTTTTGGAAAAAAAATGTGCACCCATTCCATTGCTAGGGATACATCTATTCTTCCCTGAACATTTTCAGCAGTACATGGGATACAAGGACAGTGAGGAAATCCTGTTCTTGAAAGCCTTGCACTCTATTTGGAGAGGCAAATATTTATGCAAATAATCCCAGTCCCTGTGAGAGAGGGTAAGTGCCAAGTACTGGGCAGCTGGTGGGAAGGGAGGAGGTAACTCAATGTGGCAGAGAGCAAGGGGTAGCTTCATAGGTCGAATTTCACCTGGGCATGAGGCAAACAGAAGGAAAAAAATTCAAACTTCCAGCAAGTTATACACATGCCTGCTGTTCTCAAGGTTTCCACTATTCAGGCTGATGTTTGTCCTACAACCTACTTATTAACCATCCCCAAATTACTACCTCGCCGAGACATGGTAAGCAGCCCACAGAAGGCTTTGGCAGTAATGAAAAAAAAAATTCAAGCCAGTACTAGCTTTATAGACTTTCCTGGTTGAAACTCTGTTGAATTTGGCTTTTCTTGGTCACGAGTCTATTTTATCCCAGCAAGATCGTATTTAGTTCCAAATTAAGAAATTTGACATTATCAACCTTCTTTCTAGTCACATTACCTTTTATAATGGCCTAATTTGCCCAGGTTAATTATGACAGAGAAGTACTTGAATGTTAGAACAGACATGGTGATGAGAAAGGACTGAAGGAACCTAGGGAGTGTGCTCAGAAACCTTTAGTTCACTATTGCTTCCTGTGAAATCCATGCCTGAAAACCCAATTAGCACCCATGCAGATCTCAGAGGTAATTCTATTGGACCTATTTGAGCCACTTAAGAGTCTTGCTTTAGTTTCCGTCATGTCTATTTTCTTATGCAAAGGTCAACTGGAATAACCATACAGACAGAAATCTTGAAAAAGAAAATATCCTATTTAGTAAAGTAAAAAAAATCCACAGCCTGATTAAATAGCTTCTAATGCACTTCGGAAAACAAAGGTTCCCTATCTTTCCAGAAAATTAACAAAGAATTTTTTCTCCCCTACTCTGTGAAATGACTCTGTGTTTCTTGAACTACAGCCATATTGATTTGAATGAAGCTAAATGTATTGAAGAATCCCCATATTGGCTGAAAGTTTTTGTCTATTTTTTCAAGACCATAGGATCAGTTGCCTCCTATGTCTACAATAAAAATATGAGCTAAAAGTCATTTTTAACCTTTAAAATCTTATGTTTAACTTTTTAATATTTTGGTGTCATGCTCAACATTTTATGGATATTTTTAAGTAAGGCTCACAGTAAAAGGCTAAGGGAAACAGGAATGATGGAACTGAAGCCCAAAAAGTGTAGAGGAGTTTTTTTAAAGGTTGGTGGGATTTTCAAGCTCCCTGCTTCTGCCCCTCCCCCTTGGTCCTAGTCTCTATAGTCCCAGTATATTAATTAGCAGTAGGAAATATTTGTCATGTGAAACAATATTTGAAACACTCATTAAAGACTCATTATATTCCAGGCACTTGCATAATTTAACTCTAATTTTCACCAGCACATGTTTATCATTGAGAAAACAGACTGAAAGAGTTCCAGCCACTTGCCTAAGGTTATAGAATTCAAGTTAATGTGGAACAAGGATTTGAACCTATGCATATCTGAATCCAAAATCAAGATTTTCCCTTTTTTCTGCCAATTTCCTATTTGTATAATTTTTAAAGGTCAGAAGAACTCAAAATCTAGCTCTTTCTTCCAGTTATGTGGCTACAACCAATTTTCTGTGTATGGAAAAAACCTTTTCCCCCATATACAATAAATACCTGAGTTCTTCGGAAATCTTAACGTGCCATGTCTGTCTTTCTTTAAAAGAGGTCTTACTGATATTAGGGTTGGGGAAGGAACATATCTGCCTGTCATTTGGCCAAATCAAGAGGAGGATCATTGAGTGGAAAGATAATTCTATTGCAGGAGATATTTGGAGTATTGAACTGAAATCAGAGATGTCTCAACTATAGTACTGTCCAATGGAAATAGTCATCCTTCAGTATCCCAGGGGACTGGTTCCATAGCTTCTCTCCTTGAGAGGAGCAAATCCTTGGATGCTCAGGTCCTTTATATAAAATGACTTAGTATTTGTACAGCCTACATACATACTCCTATATACTTTAAAACATCTTGAGATTGCTTATAATACTTAATACAATGCAAATGCTATGTAAATAGTTGTTATGCTGTATTGTTTAGGGGTAATGACAAGAAAAAAAGTCTATACAGGTTCAATACAGAAATAATTTCCTCTTTTGAGTATTTTCTACCTGTGGTTGGTAGAATCTGTTGATGCAGAACCTAAGGATTCAGAAAGCCAACCATATGATCCAGGCCACAAATAAGAACCATACATGTAATTTAACATTTCCCAGTAGGCCTGGTTAAAATAGTAAAAATAAACAGACAAAAGTAATTTAAATAACAAGTATCGAAAGGACTAATATTTCAACATATAATCAATACAAAAATGACGATACATTTTGAATTCTTTATATATTCAAAAGTCTGCTGTTTGGTTCACATTTGAGAGCACATCTTTACTCAGACCAGCCATATTTCAAGTGTTCAGTAATGACAGGTAGCCACAGATATGGCATTGGACAGCATAGCTCTTGTGGGTTCCTAAAGAAAGCTTGAACAGAGAAGGCAGTCAAAGGATGTTACATTTGAACTAATACCAAAATGGGGTGATTGAAATATGAATATGTTGCTAAGTAGAGGAGGATTAAAACTCCATCAGGTAGGAGGAAGGTAAGGGGCCATAGAGAATAGTATGGAGAAGAATAAAGGGAACAAGAAAACTAACAGTAGGAGAGAGTCATTTTGCATCCACGTTCAACACTAATTTCACAGAAAGTTACAATTCTTTCTATTATATAGATGAGAAAGCTGAAGCTAGGTGGAATTCAGTCACTTGCCCAAGTTTCTACTTTCTACTGCTCTATGAATCCGTGACTACTCAAAATCAATAGTTTGTATTTATCTTATTCTCATTGCCTGTAGAAAAAAAAGAAGAAAGTAAAATCTGCCAGCTGCCTGGGGTCTCTGTTGCTGACTGGAGGCAGACACAGAGGGGACTTGCAAAGGGCAAGGTGGAAGGAGGGTAGGAAGCTTTAAAAGGACTGTGTTTCAAAGGCTGTAGCTACAACCCCTGAGCCTTTAAGGTGTTAATGAAGGCAGGAAGCCAGGCCCCAGGCAGCTGCTGTACTGCACAGTTATTCTAGGACATTTACCTGCTGTTCTCTTGGTGCTGTTGAAGATAAAAAGCAAAGGATTGGGTTTGACATGTAGTCAGAGAGCATAGGTGAAAAAAGCCGAGGAAACTCTTGAAAATGAGGTTGGTGAAGAATCAGAGGAGTTTGTCCAATGGCCGGCCCTGGAAATTCAGACACCAGGATAGATTCTTACCTGACTGGTACAATCTCTATTTGTCTCTTGGCTTATGTTTTTAAATGCACAACAATGATCAGACTCCAGACTGGATACATGAAATGCAGATAATCTGTAGTCTGTGGGTAGAGAGTATAAGTAATCTGCTTATGTCATGGTAGCTGAGACACTTCATCACATCATTCCCATAAAGTCAACTTTATCTGACAACTTGGAGGATGAGAAAAGGGGCATCACTTCCATGAAAACTAGCTAAAGAAGAAAATCAAGTTATTTTCAGTTAAGGATCATTGCTGAAGGGAAAGAAAAACCAAATGAGCTTAAGAATAATAAGACCCTCTTTAAAAATGAAATCATAATGAATTCTCATTTCTATTTGGATAAGTATTGCACTCTTAATTGCTTAACTTACAGATTGTGAGAGAGTTAAAGGGTAGACTATATACAGTAATTTCTTCAACAACTTTCTTCAACAACTTTTTTTTTTTTCCCCAGAATCTACTATGTACCAAACTCTACTCTAGACTCTGGTTATAGAGTAGTGTAAAGGAAGAGAACTATGCTTCTTTCCTCTGGATATAGGGAGGGTACCTCTCACATAAGGGTCTTATGACTGTATCAGGGAAAGGTCAGAACAACTTTCTGAGGTTTTATTATTTGCTTAGGAAAGAAAGTCAGAAAGAATTTCCTGCATATGCTGTTTCTCAAATTTCTTTAGCTTAAAATATTCAATATGCTAAAGTGCAATTTTTGAGGGGTAGCATGTCCTAAAACCTATCAATAGTGTGCCAAAATTACTAGGTAATCTCTGAACCCATTTCCTCTTGGAAATACAACTAGGCTTGTGGAAGAAAGTGTTACCCTGCCCCTACCATTGTGATTCTCTATGATTTTTCCCCCAACACAGCGACCTTGGAAACTACATTGAAGGAAGTAGAACCACATGGTATAAGGAGGTAGAACTGGCATTTAGAGGACAAGTAATAAGAACATTGGTTTTATACTTAAACTGATTTGGAAGCAAGCTTCTATGGTATAACACCTAGTACTACCTTAATTAACATAAGTATGAAGAGGAGACTTGTTCTATGGTCTTAAATTCTAGTGGAAGTCCGAATAAGTCAATAAATAAACAAAACTCAAATCACTGTGCAAAGCACTAAAGGGAGGGAACGGGGAGGGAATGGGGTGGGATTTGAGGGAGGGCTAAATGGGCAATGTGTGTATGTATGATTCTTCGAACCTGACACCTATCAAATGTATAACTACAATGCACCAGTTAATGGATATAAATAAAATATAAAAAAAAGAATAAAGCCTGATGACTTTAAAAAAAATAAATAAATAAACAAACCACATAAGTATAGGCATTTGGTTTACGTATGAAAACACTAAGCTCAGATACAGAAAAGGCCTACATAACTATTTTACATTCATACTAAGAGTTCAACAATAGTGTTTCATATTTCGACAATTTCAAAAATAAGTTGTTTCAGAAACAACTTATGACTTTAGAATATATTATCTATTTTGCTCTTCATCTTGCTTCCCCTCCTGCTTTACAACTTATACACATACCTCTTTTAATAAATAAAGCCTACTTTCTGAAATAGTGATGAACTTCATGGTATATAAAATAAGAGAAATCATATTATCATAGAAATCTTGGTTTATTATTCTCTTTACTGTATAATAATCCACTTGTCAAAAGATACAAATATATTTTTTTCTGAGAAATAATGAAACATTGCTTGGCATTTTAATTTTTTTCCCATGAGTAAGAATAGAAATCCTGAATACATAGCCTGGTGGTAGAACAACAGAAAGATGACTGAATTGGTACTTAAAGAGCTCTGCCATCTAGTTTTGCTTACTTGACCTTAATTGAAGTATCTATTTATAGGACTTTAGTTTCCTCATCTACAAAATTGGAAATGTGGGCTAACAGACCTCTAAGAGTCCTCCCAGCTCTCACATTTCCAACTTCCAACTGCTGGCACTTGGGAGACAGTCTGCATGGTTTACACGTTCCACAGATGGGACACAGTATGTGAACTCTGAATCACTGACTCCCAGTTAGACGCCTAACACATTATCTAGAAAAAGGAGGCTAAAGAAACACTGGAAAATTCCAGGTAATGCATGGATTCTGTTTGAAGTATCAAAAAAAAAAAATGCACAGGACTTTTGCTTCGTTTGACACCTGTACTTATATTTACCTATGTATGTATATACATATATCTATATCTATCTATACGTGTGTGTGTGTGTGTGTGTGTGTGTGTGTGTGTGTGTGTGTGTACATATTTGGGATTCAGATCCCCCCAAAGTTCTGACTCTCCTTTGTAGTTTCAACCTTTCAAAATAAGAACTGTAATTTTTTTATCAATTGGGTCTCTCTCCCCTGCTTCCGGCCCCCCGCCCAGCTCCTCTCTTCTCTGTGTTCTGACTCAGGCCCCTCTCAGCTGTCTGGCTCCTGCTGCTGTGCATTGTGATTTAAGGCACTCTATGCTTCCCTTTCCTTACCATGGTGCCTTTGATTCAGATACAGAGGGATACATTATTGATCAGGTTTTGGCTGATGCTCTGAGCTTGCTGGTCCTGCACTACTAACTAATAAGCTAATAAGAGTCAAGAAGAGTAAAGAGACTGCCTCCTTTTAAAAAGCAAGTGGCTGACAATTTCAGAGAATCCAATTTGGAACCTTTAAGAAATGTTAGCTGCCTCCTGCTGAGAGCCCTTTGCGTAGTTGGTGGGCAGCGTCCGGTGCAGAAGCTGGCTGGTGCACACACTGGACAGTGAGGCCTGAGTGGGTGAAGAGAATGGTATTCTTCTACAGGGATGACTGTTCTTTGTTCCGTAGTGTGGGCTTCCTTGCTAAACATTCCATATTAAAATCCCAAGTAGCCATTTTAAAGCAGATTATTTTTAAATATTTATTTTATTTTATCTTATTTTTTATTTTTTGGTACTGAGGATTGAACCCAGGGGCATTCTACCTCTCAACTATACTTCCAGCTCTATTTTATTTTTTATTTGGAAACAGGGTGTCACTAAGTTGCAGAGGGCCTCACTAAGTTGCTGAGGCTGGCTGCAAATCTGTGATCCTCCTGTGTCAGCCTCCCAAGTACTGGGATTACAAGGGTGTGCCACCACACCCAGCTCTAAGATTTATTTTTGGTTGACACATAACAATTGTGCTTATGTATGGGGTACAATAAGGTGTTTTATATCTGTACATATTGTGTGATGATCAAGTCATGGTAATTAGCATATCTATCACCTTTAACATTTATCATTTCTCTATGGTGATACCATTAAAAAAATCTTCTCTTCTAGCTATTTTGAGATATACAGTATGCTACTATTAATTGTAGTCACCCAACTCTACAATGGAACACCAGGACTTATTCTAAGTATAATTTTGTACACTTTGACCAAAGTCTCCTCATTAAATTCTTTATATTCCTATTCAATATTTCTAACCAAATTATGATGTAGTTATATTATTTTTGTATTCTGGATGAGGATATTTAGATTAGGAAAACACATGTGACAGACATTAGAAAAGTTTTCTATCTCTCTTTGTTGAAATAAATGATGTTAACATCCAGCTGAAGATCACAGCAGAGCTGTAACTAAAACTCAGGTCCTCAGACTTTGAATCTGTAGCCTTCTTTCTGTATCAGAGGCTGCTATGCTGAGAATTCTTCCTGCTTCTTACTCTTCAACACCTTCCAACAGTCCTCAGAGAGGTGACTATAAAAGCTTCTGTAAAATATTTCTTTACCTTATCTAAAGTCCCTCCCTCTTTAGATATTCGAATGACCTATTTCAAAATAATTACTTAATTTTTGAGTTCTCATACCATTTAACATATAATTCCACTATTATAGTTATTCTTGTAAAAGTGAATGTGCATGTGTATGTGTGTGTGTGTGTGTGTGTGTGTGTGTGTGTGTGTATACACAAACACATTACATACAAGCATGATTAATCTAACCTATAATTGCAAAACCTGGAAAAAATAGGGATTACTTAAATTATTGTACATCCATAGAGTTGAACCCATTTTAAAAATGAGGTAGATAAGTATGATGATTTTGAAAAATACGTAGTTCATGTTATTAAATGAAAAACATGTATAGTTTGAACTTTTGTCAAATTTTTTATCTATTATCTAACTATCCACCTATCAATCTACCTACTACCAACCTATATAGTCATTTTTCCATTTAGCTACCTATGGTGGTTTATATATGAGAGTTTTATATTTTGCTGAGTATATAGATAAAATCTGTTAGCAACAACTTCCATTGGGGACCATGGGGAAGTTTGCATTTTATAGTTTATCTTTTTGTGGTTTTTGAATTTCTAACTTTGTGCTGATATTGCTTTTATTTTTAAAACAATGAGGTTAGCTGGGTTTTGATATTATAAAGAATGTCTCATCTTTATTTTTGTATTTCAAAATCTTTCTAAGTCTTTTTAAAAAATGTTCTAATATTAAGGTTTAACAGTTATACATAAATATGGGGCCAGTCGCTTTCCTGAAAATGAGTTTTGAAAGATGAAGAGAGAGAATAATGGGGTTATACATCCCTTAATGGTGAGTGTAGACACAGGGGAGCAAAAGAAAACATTTAGAAAGGAGAGGGGCAATGCTAAACTCGGTGCTTCTCCCTGTTGCATACAGGCGGCAAGAGGAAAGTCTGCACTGTTAGGAAAATTGGATTCTAGCTCTGCTCTGTCGTTTGCTACCCTCATGCGCATGCCACTTAACCTCTCTTGACCTCAGTTTCCTCACTCATAAAATAAGGGAATTGTATTAGATGATTTCTGAGGTGCCTTCAAGCTCAGAAATCTATAACATTCTATGAAACCTCATCCTTTCCCCCACCAGGTAATTGGCAGGAGGTGGTAATGAAATAAAGCTTGGAATATAACTTATCTTCAATGGAGATTTTCTCTGCTCTGCAGATGCAAGTCGTTGCTAGGCCTTGTTTTTCTTCCTCCTTCCTCCCTGGCTATAAGTGACAGTAAAGTCCCTCCCTGTTCTGGACACCAGGGAGCCCTTTATAAACCTAAAAAAACTAGGCTGGTCCGGAAATGCCCATTTGATAGAAGATTTTCTAGTCAGAGCCAGCAAAGGCAAGCATAGTGAATAAAACATTGGTATAAAGTAATCAGATTTTATTTTTAAATTCTAGACAAAAATAGATAATTTTGCATTTAGAATTTTGTAGAATGTAGTATTTTCTATTTTTCTGATCCATCCCACCCATCATTCTTAAAACATTTTGGGTTCTCTACTGTTTCAATTCCAAAGCTACAGAGATGGAGACATCTGACTGGATTCCAGCACACTGGCAGGAACCCCTGATCCTTTAAAGTTCTTGGCTTGGGGCTATGGAAAGAGACAAAGCTATAAAGCTGGATGATTACTGTTTAACAATGTGACCTAGGAAGCCCAGTATCATTTGAGAAGCACCTACCACGTGTTGGGCAGTGCTAAGTACTAAATATTCAAACATCAAAGCCCTACCTTAAAGAACATAGGAAACTAAAGGGGGAAGAATCCACACATTTGTTACAACAGCACATCTCACACCAGGAGGATTGATCAGAGGCATGGAAGAACAGAGCAGAGGCCATTTAGCCTGAGGAAAAATCCTTTCAGCTGGATGCTAAAGACAAGTAACTGATATGTACGTTCTTCTGACCTGACCCTAGCGAGGAAACATCCCCACTCTTCCCCACACAGCAACCCCAGGAGTGCGCATAGGTATGAAGAAGAGCAAGTCATCCAGAATAGAAATCAGGGATGAAGAAGGACCAGGGAAGAGCAGAGCTGGTATTGGGAAAATGGCAGAGTAAGACAATGGGAGCAAGCCAAGGAAAGAACTAGCTCTGGAAGAAAGCAACAGGGAGGCAGAATAGGGTAGGTGTAGGGTGAGAAGTTGGGGATGGGCTTTGCCTCAGATATTGTAGATTCTACTCCAAAATGGTCTTGCTTACTTTACCTTTTCAGATACTGGGTTGCATTTGGCAGCCTCTAGTAACTGCTACCAGAAATGTACCTCCTTTCACAGATAGTCCCTCCTTGACTGTAAGCTGTCATGAGCATGGCAAGTTTTGTCCTGAAGCGTTGGCTAAGTGGAACAAACTTAGCAGCACCACTAAAGTGCAGGTACCCTGCTGGGGTGAAGATGAGTGGGAAGGCAACTGGGAAATATATCACAACTGGGTGTGAAGAAACGGAGAGAAGAAAGAAAGTATTTCTATTATGGAGTGATTTACACTAGATTTGGACTAAGACTCAAAGCCGAGTGCAGGAATCAGCTGGAAGTCTTGTGTGAAAGTGCAAATACTATATTTATTTTTACTCCAAGCCAGTTTGAATCAAATCAACAAATTCTTTTAATGGTATTATTGTTCCCTGAATGTTTTCATTCCTTCATTTATATACTTGTCTTTTACCAAGCCACTGTCAGAATTGCTGGAGTTCCAGGGTCAGGGAGAAGAGGAATGATTTTAATGGTTGACTGGTGACTGTTTTCAATCGGGAAATAAATTAAGAGGCTCTGCATCTTTCCAAATCTCAAAGGGTCTCCCACCAGCCTGTAATGTCTGAGGCTAGAGTTGTTCTTGAATATAAGGATGGTGAGTTTCTAAAAGTTTTTTATTAAAATGTCAATTAACAATCTAATACCTAAAGCTATTAACAGATGTGTTCTACTAGGCACTTTGTGAAGTCACTAGGTAGAAGGAATAATTTTGCTTTGTGATTGTAGAGGAAAAAGCAAAGTAAAGGAGTACTCCATTTTGATGTCGAATAAAACTAGAAGAAGAAGGAGGAGGAAGAGAAAGAGCCATTAAGGTCAGATATTGTTATTTAATTGTTTTAAGTGTTGACTTGGGATCTGAAAACCATTTACCAAGCCATGAGTAATTTCCAAGTTATAGTTAAAATATCTGAATCTTGAAAAATGGGATCTTATGTTTTCAATGCAAAAGGACTAATGATATTCTGTTCTTTCAGGTTCACTTACATGATTATATTGGTTAAGCTGCAGAGTGCCCTGACATATAACTATGAGCCATGTTATCCCATGGCTCTAGCCTTATTGTTTATACACAACCAAAGACTTCATATATTTTATTGCATTTTTTTCTACAAAGCACAAAGTGGAATATTCAAGGACTTATTCAAGATCTTTCACTGAGTTGTAATGATAATGCTGAAGCAAAAACAAAAATGAAATCCTGATCTCCCAAATTCAGTTTAATGTTTCCTATAGATTTCCCTATTTACCTAAGTGAGGAAATCTAGGGAACACCTCATCAAAGAAATCACTGTCTGTAGAGAAAGCAAACTTTTCAGAGCTATTTGACTGGGAAATCCACACCTTCTCCCCCACCCCCATCCCCACTTCCTCTAAGTCCCTGGAGTTGTTCAGGGAGAGGTGCTGTTATTTCCTATGCAGTGGGTGGTTGGCCACTTGATGAGCAACGGAAGGCCACCTGAGAACACAAGGAGCATGACCTTGCATATGTCCCCAGAACAATTCTGGAAATAAGACAAATTAGTGAATAAATGAAAATTGTAGGTAATAAAATCCTGTACTATTGCTCTCTGTCTTTAAAATCCAATCTGACATTTAATCAACAAACAAGTATTTATTTAAAAAATTATCATGCAAGAAACTATGGAAAGGAGAGACAAATCATGAATTGGTCCCTGTTCTCAAGCTGTTTTTGATTCTATCTGAATGAGGCACATTATTGTCCCTTGTCCATTATAATGTAAAAGAGCTATTTCCTTTTATCTCAGAGTCCTCAGATAATTTTATTTGAGATGGAAGGTGATTCATGCTGCTTTTGCTATGTCCAGCATAAAATGTGTATTCATTTTTAACATAAATATTAAATAAAAAATAATTGATGAGAACTGCCCTTCCTGAAACAAGTCCAGGCATATTTATACACACTGATATGATGAGGTGCCAGAGTGTCCCAACTATACAGATAGGACTGATTTGAGGATGCAGAAGAAGTTCAGAAGATAAATCTTGTTGGAATTTTATAGAAAATAAAGGGCATGAAGAGGCTTGGAGATGGAGCCCTATCTTCTCTGAAATATGCTTGTAGTACTCTTAAGTGAGAAAATTGTGCTCCCCTGAAAACTCCCTGAGGGAGTTTTGGTGCCAGTGTTGGCCATGTAAGAAAATAAACAGAGATCTCTAACCCTTTAAGGGTTATCTGTAGATATCATCTCAGTAGATATATTTTTATCTAACTGCCCAACTCATACTGATCACATGTTATTCCTGATTGAAAATGGTAGACATTCTGAAAATAAAAGCCAGAAGATAGATATTTTCCATAATTCTTGGCAAGCCTCAGGATATCTTGATAAGGATCAGTTATCATTCATCTGGTCTTGGTTTCAGGGATGCTCATCATTGATGCTCAGTCATCATATAAAACTCAGTCATTATAAAATTGTTGAAAATAAAGGCATAGCATTAAAAATGTTTATTATGCACAAAATGAATCATCTTGCCAAGTTTTAGTCTCTAATGGAAAGAAATTAATGCTATACTTCATTGTACATAATATATCCCTGAAAGTTATTAGTAAATTTTTGTGAATACATCAAATCACATAAGTATGCATTGTGAAAGTTGACTCTTTAAAATGGTTTCATCTGATTCAACAACTTTCACTAAGAGTCAATTTCATTGCAGGCATTTAACTAGGTGCTGTGGATAGAGAAATGAATGTAACTTGATTCCTGTCACCAAAAATCTTTGAGTTTATATAAGAGAGAGATGCATTAATACAAAATGTCAATATCATATGCGGAGTGCAAAGACAGAAGTAAGCACAGGGTATTATAAGAAAACAAAGAAGGAGCAACTTGTTCACCCTGTGGAGATAAATAATAATTACTGGAAGAAAAAGAAATGGGTGAACAGAGTCTTGAAGGAGGGACAAAGATTCTTAAATAATTATTTGTTCCAGTAATCGTTTCTTATTTTATTTGTATTGTTTGTGTAACCTTGGCCAAGAGACAACTTTAATTCCCTCTAACTCTTCAATTGTAGAACAAAGAAGTGGAAGTAAACTCAGTAAGTGGTTTTTGAAGGTCAGCTCTACATTGATGATCTATATATTTTTTCTTTCATATATATATGTATATATGTGTGTATGTATGTATATATACACACATATATATACATATATACACATATATGTATATACACATACATATGTAAGTAATCAGTAAGTATTCTTAATAAAAATCACTGGTACCTTGGGTTTGTATTGTAATTATCAATATATTTATATTTAGCCCAAAAACTTGAGAAATGAGCATTAGTAGTATTATTAACAAGTCTTAGGAGTAAGTCTAACTAATCTTGTAGAAAAAAAACAGTGCATGTGTTTCTCTGTCTATATTAATGAAAAGGGTTATAAAATAGGGAGGCGATGACCTCCTGGAGAGAAAAAAAAAGCTGAACAATCACAATATATCAAATTCTCCCTCCCAAGAGGTATCTGTGCCTATATGTCTATTATCTTGGCATATCAATCTTCACACTCAAATGTCTCTCTTTTAATTAGCATATTAGTGAAGAAAGAGTTTGTATTGAATAAATTTACATTTATTTTCCCATGGCTTCTTTCTGGGAGGAGGGATGAAGGTGGATATTGATGACAGACTCATGTAAACTTAAAGGTTCTGATTGAAAAGGCCTTTATTCAGTAGCGTGAATAATTATCCCTATTGTAGAAGAGCATGTTATATTGGTCTGCAGGCAGGAGAGCGTGCCTATCTTGTGTGGTAAAGAACAAGGCTTTCTAAATTCCCTCACACATCCTCAGTTTCCTCACATATAAATCATAATGGTCTAGATGCATTAAAATTAGTTTTTTCCCTCTTTATTTTCTTTGGGGGTATTGTGTCATCAAAACATCACGTTACTGATTTATTAAAGAATAATCTGCAGGATGGGGAAAAATATCTCACAGATGCATTAATTCGGATTACACTAACTGTCCACACGTAGAGGAGAACCATGTGTGAATGAACTGATTTAGGTGATATTTGCCTTACCCAAGATCTGGTAGTATCACAGTGAAAGGCAAGAACCCTTCCCAGAGAGCAATAAGTAAGGGAGTGTTGATAAATGCACTGCTATCTACGGAAGCCCAGATAAAGATATGTAATTAACTAGCCTTGGGCTGTCTTTAAATGTTTGACTTTATTTTTCCTTTTTCCCTTAACTGTTGCATACTATATGAAGAATCTTAATTTGCACTTGCTAATGTGCCTTCATAAAGACCTCCTTTAGAAAGGCTCTTAAATGTGGAAGCAGCCTTGAGTGTAATGGCTTATAATGCTTCTGACTTTAAAAACAAACTGTATGAATAGGACTTTTATTTTCCTTTTAACCTGTTGAACTTTTATCAGCCATGGGTGATTTTAATAGATTTTTTTAATAGGGAGGTTAGAGTTTATAAACTCATTAGTCATGGGACTCAGATAAACAACAGCTAAGATGTCTGATTATTTTCTAATACAGAGTATATATTTGATGGCTTTGATGCTAGAAGGCTTTTTTGGTATAAAGAGATAGATAGATAGATAGATAGATAGATGATAGATAAAAGAAAAATGCATATTTCCTCTTTCTAAATCCATAATTTAGAAATACCAGATATATAATGAAAAGGAGATAGCAATTTCATTGCAAAATTTTTTTTGACTAAATAATGAATCCTCCCTCAGGCATGTAATTGAACTTGAGTAAGTGGTACTAAGCAGGCAAGGCCCTGGGGTTTTGTTACCCCAAACCAAACTATTGTTTATTCATACACAGGTGGCTTCTCCTATAGATTGATTGATTTTTTACAGAGCATTACTACTTTCCTAACCACTGAGATCTAATGTTGGGTTCTTATTTATTTATTTATTCATTCATTCATTCATTCATTCATTTCCTTAAAGGTTGTATGCTGAAGAATATGTATGTCTTTGGAATCAGAGAAGCATGAGTTCAAATTCTAATTTCTTTATTTTCATTTGGGGCACCAGTAAAAATGAAAATCTGAGTCTGTCAAAGTATATATTATATAAGCCATATACATATAAACATATATGCACATGTGTGTATGTACTCATACATAAGTGTATCTTTATATACATGTATATATAACTTTTCTAGTGATATATATGCCATATATGTATGCTAGTTACATATATGCTATTATATATGTGTCAGACACATATATATTTATGTGTGTGTATGTGTGTGTGTGTGTGTGTGTGTGTGTGTGTGTAGTAAGGTGATCACTAGCAAGGTTGCCGTAAGTTTAAAGATAGATCTTATTTGTAAAATCGACCAGTATAAAGCCTAAAATAACAGATTTTTTTTTTGCGGTACCGGGGATTGAACCCAGGGGCGTTCTACCTCCGTGCTATACCCCCGGCCCTATTTTTTATACTTTATTTTGAAACAGGGTCTCACGAAGTTGCGGAGGGCCTCACTAAGTAGAGAGAGAGAGAGAGAGAGAGAGAGAGAGAGAGCTGAGGTTGGCCTTGAACCCGGATCCTCCGGTCTCTGCCTCCCAAAGTACTGGGATTACAAGCGTG
>PVJS01024379.1:0-14449 GCA_004027185.1 Glis glis
TTGCGGAGGGCCTCACTAAGTAGAGAGAGAGAGAGAGAGAGAGAGAGACAGGAAGAGAGGGAGAGAGAGAGAGGGAGAGAGACAGAGAGAGAGCTGAGGCTGGCCGTGAACCCGGATCCTCCGGTCTCCGCCTCCCAAAGTACTGGGATTACAAGCGTGCGCCACCACGCCCGGCTTATATTACTACTTTAATAATACGAGCTTTTATAAGCAAAGAAGATTAAGCAAGATTGTAAGGGACTTATTTAAATCACGTATGGAAACACGTTGTATAAAGAATTAGGGATACTGAAGATACACCTGTGAACATCTACATAACATAATTAAATACTAGTAAATCCATTCATTAAAAGAATAACACATTCATTAAATAATATTCAGGCTAGCTGGGTGTGGTGGCTCATGACTGTAATCCTGATGCTTGGGAGACTGAGACAGGAGGATTGCAGGTTCAAGTTCAGCCTCAGCAACTTAGCAAAACCCTGTTTCAAAATAAAAAATAAAATAGGGCTGGGGGTATAGCTCAGAGGTAGAATGTCCCTGGGTTCAATCCCCAAAACCAAAAACAAATTAAAAAAAAAAGAATATTCAGGCTAAAAGTGGCAACCAGTAATCTATTTTAAACTCTTTTATAATTTATCTTTATTACTGTGCTTCTCCATAACTAGTTCCAAGTGTATTAAGGCATCACTAATATTCTAATACTACTGTGGCTGTGGACTTGCGTCTTGGCCTAAGTGTTTCTATGATCTTCTATATAATTGGAGTCCATTTCTGTTCAACAGGACCATAACTTGGAGGATGCCTCTCACCTCAATCGCGCTGGTATATTGCTCCAGTCTGCTGTCAATCTTGGAGACGACTGCAGCTTGATGAGTTGTTTTGACACCACTGCTGAATAAATACACACACACATAGAAATATGAAAGAGATGAATCTTCCCATGTATACAATAGCTGATCATTCCCAATGGAACCATACTTACCTTTTCTGCACAGATTTATTCAAAAATTCTGCTCGTTCTTCTATCTAGGAATTGAAAAAGTAAATCCTGTTAGAAATTTCAGCTTAGGAACAGTGTCTCTCACTCCATGCTACAATTGTTCCTGAATCTGGTGAATGAAAACACCCAGGGATGTATAAGGATATTAGGGCACTGTGCACAGCAGCTCTGCTAGAGAGGAAAACTACGAATAAGGTATTTAATCATGAGATTTGGGAGATGAGGGTAGGACTGGCAGAGGATAGAGAAAAATAGAGAAATATAAAGTTTTGGAAGCAAATTAAAGACAGGATAAAATGCACCTAAAAGAATACAAATCAGTGCCAACCAGATTATTCATATGTGAAAAATCCAATCTCCAATGTGGTGGCATTTGGAGGGGGGACCTTGGGGAATAATTAGGTCATGAAGGTGGAGCCCTCGTGATTGAGAAGAAGAGACACCAGGGCGCATTTTCTCTCCCTCCCTCCCTCCCTCCCTCCCTGTTTCTCTCTGTTCTTTGCTATCTTAGACACAGCAAGAAGCCCGCCATTTGCAAAGGAGAAAGAGAACCCTCACTAGAACCCAACAGTGCTGGCATGCTGATCCTGGACTTCCCACTCTCCAGAACTGTGAGAAATAAATGTTAGTCGTGTAAGCCAGTCAGTCTACAGCAATTTGTCATATTAGTCCCAACTAATTGAGATGAGGGGACACTCAACCATATCACTGTAGGGCAGGTCATTCTAGTCTAGTTGACAGTGGCCATTCTGGACAAGGTAGAACATGGACCCTTTCCGCACACGTGTGTGTGTGTTTCTACACAGGCAGTCTATGTGCAAAGAGGGGTTTACTCTTTTCTAATATTGATGGGTGATGGGTAGTAGAGGATATTTCTAGCCTGGAGTTGGGCACCACATGGAGTCAACAAATAGTTGCTGATTCATAAAGAACATCTGAATTTCAGTGATACAGTGTCACTAAAACATGTTTGACTCAGCAGCTTTGATTGTATCAAAAAGAAGTTTGTAGTTTAAAAAAAAAGAATTCACTAGAGACTACTGAGCTGCCCATTTAGCATATATAAGCCATCAAATCTATGGTATTTTGTTGTGGCAGCATGAGCAGACTTAGGGAGAAGAGGCCCCATTCTTTTAAGGAGTATATAAATTCAGTACAGCAGACTAGTAGAACACATAAATACTTAAAAATCAATGGTATGTACCTTGTTACAGATAAGAATAAAATGCCATGTGCATAGACAAGTAACTATCTTGGGGAATTAGAGAAGGCTTTTCAGTCATTTTGATATTTGAGCTGAGATTTGTGGTTTAGAGTTTACATGGTTTCATACATGAGCTTATGAAAGAGTGGGCATGTCTGGGTTAGAAGGGCAAAGATGCCAGGCGTGGTGATGCATGCTTGTAATCCCAGTACTTGGGAGGCTGAGACCAGAGTATCTGGGTTCGTGGCCAGCCTCAGCTACTTAGTGAGGCCCTCCGCAACTTCGTGAGACCTGGTTTCTAAATAAAGGATAAAAAATAGGGCCGGGGGTGTAGCTTGGAGGTAGAATGCCCCTGGGTTCAATCCCCGGTACCGCAAAAAATAAATACATAAGTAAATAAATAAATAAATAAATAAATAAATAGAAGGGCAAAGACACTGTTAGCAAAGCAACCTCAGGTGTGGAGACTGGGGACATGCAGGATGGCGGAGCTAAAGAAGAAAGACCCGTCCTGGTGGCAGGGCTGGCTGAGGCTTGCTCTTCGTGGTGCTTCCAGCATCCTCTGGCTCAGGGATCACCTTTCTCACCTTGGCCATCATACTTATTCAAGTTACAGAGGCTCTCAGGCTCCTGCCCCTCCCTGTGTTTCTAGAATAGCAAATCCAGCTGGACCTCAATATCACAGTCCGTCGAGACTCACCATCCATGCACTGAGGCGTGCTTATTGGAGAAATGCCTTAACTTAGTGGCTGTGAGTAACGAAACAATCTGTACTGAATTTGTAAATTAAATGCTCTGTTTAACACTGAAGGAGTTTCAACAAGGGAAACTGGTTCTTCTGAAGACCAAGAGATGGCAGTGTTGTCTCAATAAAACTCACAGGGATTAATGGCCAAGTCTTTTAGAAAATTGGTACTTCATGCTCTGTTTCTACATCAACACATGAAAAGAATAGCAAAAATAAAAACCTTTAAATTTTATTTACTTAAAATTTTTTCTTTGCATGCTTTACATTTGAAAAAATTATTCACTGCTAACATAATTTAACAATGAGACACCAGGTTCTGAGAAGTCACGAACAATTAACAAAATACACTCTTTGAATATTTATATTTATTTATATTTGATGCCAGGGTTTGAACTCAGGGGTGTTCTCCCTCTGAGCTATACCCCTAGCCCTTTATTTATTTATTTATTTATTCTTTTTATTTTTGAAACAGGGTCTTGCTAAGTTGCTGAGGCTGGCTTCC
Organism: Glis glis; assembly: GCA_004027185.1. NCBI lineage: Eukaryota > Metazoa > Chordata > Mammalia > Rodentia > Gliridae > Glis > Glis glis. The sequence goes on from PVJS01024379.1 coordinate 3,458, forward strand.
TACCTGAGATCCTCCTGTCTTAGCCTCCCAAGTACTGTGATTATAGGCACGCACCACCATGCCCAGCTTCTCTGATAATATTTTGATATCAAATATATTCCCCCTCCCTGGCATTCTATAACAGTGGTCACAATAAACGTCCAGGTCATGAGGGTGGAGGCCCAAGGGAGATTGCCCTTTTCTCCCCCTTCCACCGTGAGAGGGCACAATAAGAAGGTGCCACCTACGAGGCACAGGCCCTCGCCACACAGACTCTGCTTGTACCTTGATCTTGAACTTCCCCGCCTCCAAATCTGTGAGCAACACATTTCTGTTGTTTATAAATGACCAGTCTAAAGTATTTTGTTATAGCAGAAAGATAGCAAAGAGATAAATGAAACAAAAGCAGGTCTTGGACAATCAATACCTAAACAAGGGGCTAAAACCAGGTTTCTATATTATAAGAGAAGTATTAAAGGGTTTCCAGGGAAGCATACCTTGAGAGATGAGCCTTTGGGAGTGAAACACTTGAAGGGCTTCTTGTCCTCTGACAAGCCGTCTTCTGGCATCTTCTGGCGTTTTTCAGCAGCCTCTGCCCTTCGCCTTTCAATTTCTTCCTTTAGCCTCCTCTTCTCTTCCTAAGAAAGAAAGAACAAAGAACAAGGACATCACCGTCAGCTTCAAGGGAAAGGGGGGAGTGTCATGGGGGAGAAAGAGAACCAGTCAGGGCCACAGACTCAGGTTCTAGACTGGACTCTACCCTGTCCTCAAGGCGGTCACTAGAGGGCAAGCCTGCGCGTCCAGCTGCCTAGCTTTGCATTTTGGAGTGCCACTTTCCAACTGTGTGACCTTGGCCATGTTATTTATCGGCTATGCACCCAAGTTTCTTCATGTGTAAAATAAGGAACAAGCTTAGGACCCACTTAATAAGGCTTTCGTGAGGACTGAATCAGGAAGCACGTGTAAAATGCTTCCACTAACACTCAGTGTGGTGGACCCATCACCATCCTGTCAGGCACATAACACTGCACTTCTATCTCCATGTATGTACAATGAATACAAACCTGTCTACTTCCTAGAAGAGTTACGAAGACAAATGAGCTCACTTATGCAAACAGTTCGATAAATCTATGGCACTATATTTGCCAAATTGCACAAGAGATGACTTTATGGTTGTCCCTGACCTCCACCGAACACATTATTTTAGATGGTTTGACAACCTGAAATAATGCCAATATTGTACCACAGCAGTGAAATAACAGATGTTTACAGCCTGTCTTAGGAACCCCCCTGTGCCTTCATTCCTAGCCTAGAACACTCCGCTCTGCCTTCTACCAGGCAAAAGTCAGAGCTCTGCTCAAGCTGCCTGTCTCCTCTGAATGATCTCCTGAGACTCATGGAGTCTTCTGTAGTTGTCGGACTGTGAGATTGTTATCACTGGCTGTTCTCAGACTGATCTCAAGCAAGAATCCTGTGCTCGGGAGAAAGTTCGGTCAAATCATCCCCTGGGTCCAATCCAGGACTAAGAATTCACGATTTCCCTTCTGGATATACTTCTCTTCTGAATATCAGAGTAAAGATAAGAATAATCATAACTACCATTTTTTAATACTTACGTGCCAGGCACTGTAAATACAAGGATCTAATAATCATTAGACAGATCCTGCAGAGTAGATATTATTTCACAGATAAGGAAAACAAGACAGAGTAATCCAGCAGATCTCCCAAGGTCTCAGCTCGTAAATGGCAGTTGGGATACAAGCCCAGGTATGTCTTAGAGAACTCTACCATCACAATTACTTTCCAATCAAGTTCACTGGCCCATTTAAAGTTGGAGTTAGAAGAGACCATGGGATAATCTAGCCAAACTTTCTACACCATTTAGGGAATGACTTTCTGACACGGATCTAGGGGCATTTCTTTCTGACACCTTTTTAGAGCAACTATACACAGGATCCATGTCAGAAAGTCATTGAGAATCTTTTTGCGTATTTGAAGGATGGGAGGTCACCATCTCAAACGTTCTAGGCTCAAGGGTTGGAAGAGTGGGGTCCCAATACTGATCCAATCACTGATCAGTCAAGAATCTTCAACTAAGTCACTCAAACTATTTGATTCCTGGTTCCTTTGCCCTTACAATGAGAATGTACCCCCAGATGAAAGGAAAGAATGCACTTTGTAAACTGTGGCCACAGAAATTGATGCTGGTTAAGCATTCTGTCATATGCTGAGCCAAAGTTTTTTTCCTTGTAATATTATCTGTTGATTTTAATTCTGTCTTAAAGGACGGAACAAATGCATTGGTTCATAATGATGGGGCTCTTGGGGCACGTCAGACATTATATTGTGTCCTGGGTATATAGTAGCGAACAAAGCAGATACTGTCCCTGCCTATTTACATTCTAATTTACTTTTTTAAAAAAGCTGGGCAAGGTGGTGCATACCTGTAATACCAGTACTTAGGAGGCTGAGACAGGAGGATCACAGGTTCAAGGTTGGCCTCAGCAATTTAGCAAGAACCTCAGTAACTCATTGAGACCCTGTTTCAAAATAAAAAATAAAATTGGGCTGGGGATGTAGCTCAGAGGTAGAACACCCCTGGGTTCAATCCCCAGTACCAAAATAAATAAATATAAAATAAAAGTCTCTACAAAAACTCTTCAAATCCTAGAAAACAACTCTCATGTATTTTAGTTCTTGTGACTAGTTTGCAGTCCTTCCATCCTTTTTGGTTTTCTTTTTGTTCTTTATTGAGAAGTGATATAGGACGTTGGACTAAGAAAACAAGCAGGACTTTGGGAAAATTACACACACACACACACACACACACACACACACACGTGCGGTGCCTCAATTTCCTCATCTATAAAATGGGGACAAGCACCCACATCATAGAGTTCTTATAAGAACTGGCTAAACTGGCACGTCTCTAGGCTTTAGACCCGTGCCTAGCACAGGAGCGCATGGTCGGAAGAGCGGCATGGCGCTAGGTCATTGTGTTCCCAGAGCCTGGCACTTCCCAGGTGCTCAAAAGTGGTAGTTGTCATTATTTTTATCATGATTTCGATGTTTTAGAAGAGCAGAGTATCAGAAAGGCCAAGGGGAATTCGTGAACCCCGAGAGCTGGACCGGACCTGGGGTTGTGCGGTCTCACCTCCCCCCAAGCTCAGGCGCCTCCTGCGGCTTGCTCCCAGCGGGACGAGCCCGAGTCGCCAGCGACCTCCTACCTCCTCGCGCACTTTGCGCTCCGCCTCCTCCTGCTTCCTCCGCTGCTCCTCCTCCTCCAGGACCTTCCTCCGCTCCTCCCTCTTCTTCTTCAGCTCCTCCAGCTCCAGGGCCGCCTCCTGCTGCTTTTGCTTGAGCTTTTCGAACTCCTCGCTCTCGGTCTCCCCGCGGCGGCGGCGCAGCTCCTCCAGCCGCTTGCCGGCCTCCACCTGCGGCGCGCCCTCGGCCTCGGGGCTGTCGGCCACCGCCCTGCCTCCGGGGCGGCCGGGGCTGCAGGAGGCACGGGAGGTCAGCCCGGCGGGAGGCTGGGAATCGATCGCACCCCACGGCTGTCTCCACCGCCCGCCACCACACTGGCTCCGCACACCAGCCCGAGGGTGGGCTGGGGTCTGCAGGGAGTCCCAGGTCTCAACTAGAACCCTGCTGTGCCACTTACCCTTGGCTTCCTCGGCTGCACAATGAGGCACATAAGAACCCTTTCTATGGAAAACAGGATGGCGATTCCTCAAAAAAATTAAATATAGAGCCACCCCCCTATACGATCCAGCGATTCCATCTGGTATATATTCAGAAATGAAATCGCGGTCTTGAGATGGTTGTACGCGCATGTTCATAGCAGTGTTATTCACAATAGTCAAGAGGAGGAAGCAACTCAATGAGAGTTGTGGGATGAGCCGAGTGTGGTGGTGCACGCCTGTAATCCCAGTACTTGGGAGGCTGAGACAGGAGGATCTGCAGGTTCGAGGACAGCCTCAACAAGTAGTGAGAGTCTCAACAACCTAGCGAGACCCTGTTTCCAAATAAGAAATAAAATTGGGCTGGGGGTGTAGCTCGAAGGTAGAATGCCTCTGGGTTCAATCCCCAGCACCACATTAAAAAAAAAGAGTTGTGGGATGGATGAATAATTAAAATGTGGTATATCCACACAATGGAGTATTATTCAGCCTGCAAAAGGAAGGCAATTCTGACATGTTATGACATGGATGAACTTGAGGACAGACATCACGCTAAGTGAAACCAGCCAGTTATAAAAAGACAAAAACTGTACAATTCCACTTGTACAAGGAATCTAAGATAATCAAATTCATAGAAACAGAAAGTACAATGGTGGTTACCTGGGGCTAGAAGGTGGGGGAAAGGAGGAGGTGTTTAATAAGTATAGAGTTTCAGTTCTGCAAAATGAAATAATCTTGGAGATCTGTTGTATAACTTTGAGAGTATGCTTAACACCACTGAACTTTATACTTGAAAATGGCTAAGATGGTAAATTTTATGTTTTTTTAAACCATAATTAAAAAGTACATGACACATATGAGAACATGGAAAAATAGGGAAAATACTATTTATTCTGTTTACCTCAGTGGGCTCCTCCTTGGGTCCCATGGGGCTATCTATATATTATATAAATATTAGTTGTTATTAGGAAGGAAGGCATGTAGTCCACAACATTGCCGTTAGAATGAGTTTTAAAATTTAGAGCAGGTTAAATAAGTTACTGGTTAACTTGTATCTGTCTGGAATCATGAATCAAGAGAAAAGATAGAAAAGTACAGGTACTAGAAACTAGAAAAAAATGGTTGAACTAAGACAAGGCCCTGGAATAAGTCCATCGATTCACAACTTTGCTTTGATCTTGACCCTAGCAGCTGTTTTGTGTGGCAGATGAAGTTGCCCATGGCCTCTTGATTGAGCTAAACACAGTAATAGATGTCTATTCTTACAGAGCTGCTTCCAGAACATTCTTCATGACCGTGCATTTAACTTACGGCTTCAATTTGTGTGTTTTCTACCCTCTGACCTGAAGAGAATTGGAATAGTCTTTATCAGGACTTTAAGTTACTGAATTAGCTCTGACAAGGTGTAGTTGCTTAAAAGTCACTTATGCTTTATAAACCCTTTCCATATTCGCTATAATGAATAGTCACAATAACTGGAAGTTGGCAGGTTAGGTTTATTATCCCCATTTTAGGAATAAGGGCCATAACTATAACCAAAGGAGAAAAAATAATTTACCCAAACGTTTGGCAGCTGGAAAGTGGTTGAGCCATGACCGGATTCTAATATTTCTCTAACAATTATACTCCTCGTTTTTATTATACTATAATTATACCTGAAGTTAAATAATAAATAAATGATTTGTTATAAAACAAGGAATCAGTTGAAATAGAACATGTTAGTCCACCTCCCTGCCTCTCACCTGGAACTTTGAGGATGGAGTCCAGGAGGGATGTTCCTTACCTCCAAGTCTCTAGAATTTCTACAGTCTAGATCTAGCTCACTTTCACACCTGAATTGGAGTAGTGCTTTAGCACACAGCACAGCTTATTAAACAGGAAGAAAATGGATAAGGCTTTTCTTCTAAGTAGGAACTAAAATTGGAACTTGAATTTTCCTTTGCAACTGAGGACGACCCACAGGATTTCATTGCAGATCCGGGAACACGTGAAGGCGGAAGAGAGAATGCTCTCCTGAGTCCTTGTGTGAACATTTCACTCCAGAGCTGGTATTCTTAATGTTTTACATGGATCACAGAAAAAGACGGGCCAACATCCCTGGCACCTATGGACTCTGAGCTCCTTCAACAAATCTGCTGTCAACAGAGTTAGAATATTGATGATGTGGAACATTCTAGTACTCAAAGTGGAACTTCTCCAGAACATTCTGTTTTCACTAAAGCGGAGTCCACATGAACTGGATCCTCTTGGGACTCTGTTTAGGAGAATTTAGTGGTGTGCTTGAAGGGCCTGTTATAGCTGGCCTTCATTGAGAGACAAGAATGTAGCATGTATTCTATTGACATAGTTATTAACAAGTAGTGAGGTCATTCTTAAGCAGATCTAGACATAGGTAGCCCATGCCTGACACCTTTGTCTAAGGATCAAAAGAATTACTACTATCTAATATTATTTATTCGATGTGAAGAATAGTACAACTTTCTAACTATGGAGTGAGAGACCCAATAAAACAATGAACGGGTTTCAGATATACATTATAAGTTTTGTACATCTCACACTTCTTAAGCATCAAGGTAATTCTGAATATCCAATGTCCTCTAAGAAAATGCTGTTTAAGCTGCAGGTGAAAAAAATCAATTTAGTGGCTTGTGATCAGCATTAAAAAATAAAATAGAAAATATTAGAGTGCATTGCATAGAGCAAAATAGCGTACCATTTCATTACACACTTGCTTAAGTTATATATGTGTGTGTGCGCTTGTGTGTGTGTATACTGGGTCATCATGTAAAATTTGTTCCTTATTATGGGCTGAGGTTAAAAAGTTTAAAAATATTATTCTAGGTTCTCAGCAATTAAAGATGAACTCTTTTTATTTTGAACTCAAACAAGGTTAGAGGGTCTATTAAAATGTTATGTTGCAGCTGGGCATGGTGGCACACGCCTGTAATCCCAGTACTTGGGAGGCTGAGATGGGAGGATTGGAGGTTCAAGGCCAGCCTCAGCAACAGAGCAAGACCCTAGCAACCTAGCGAGACCCTGTTTCAAAATAAAAAATAATATAGGGCTGAGGGTATAGCTCAGAGGTAGAATGCCCCTGGGTTTAATCCCCAGTACCATTAAAAAAAACCCTCAAACCCCAAAAAACATTATGTTTCTCTTTAAGAGTCTTAAAGGTTCACAGGCCTGTGATTCCTCTCCCAGTTAACTTGAGGTCTTTCCATCTTCAGAACCGAGTTTGCCCTCCACTCATTGTATTACTGTGCAGGAGCTGTAGTGGGTGACGACCTCATAGAAACTTCTCAGGGTTCCACTAGGTGTCGCTCATTCACCGCTTTGGACAATAGTAATGCCCATCCTTAGGGCCTGGTTGAATAAGTCATAATGTGTCATCTGGTGGAACACTTCAACATCATTAATTGTTGGCTTATGTTTATTGGTATAGAAAGCTAGCTATACCACATTGAGGGGTGCTCAGTGACTGACCTGTGGCCATCTCTGGTGACTTTTCTTTGCTTTGAATCACCAGCCCTTTCGATTGCTACACAATAGCCACGCTAATTATTAATGTGAGCTCTGCTTGAAGCTCTTGGGCAAGTTTACTAATGGTCCAAATTTCATTCTAGTGTGACAGGGTTGTTTTTTTTTAAACATTGTTTCTCTTCAGAAAAATAAAATTTGTCTCTTAAAAAAACCTTATGCCTACAAAACATATTTTAAACAACCAAGTAATAAAACCATAATAATAGTAAGGTAATATTCGCTGAATGCTTTCCATGAACCTCACACTACGGGTTCATGAACCCTGGGCTCAGCTTACCAGCCTGAATCGACTGGCATTGGAGATTTTCTATTAATTTCCAGTAACTCAATTTTCACACTTGTTCTCCTGCCAATTCCAAGTATCCTCGATAGATTCTACCTTTCCTATTACTTCACAGGTACATTTAGGCTTTTTATGCGTACTTTTCTTCTATGAACTTTAGGCTCATAAATGTGACTAGGTTTCTGCCCAGATTTTTTTCTGGGGGGGATTAAACCCAGGGGCACTCTACCTCTGAGTTACACCCCCAGCCCTATTTTATTTATTTATTTATTTATATATATATATATACACACACACACACACACACATATATATATATATATATATATATATATATACACACACACATATATATATATATATATATATATATTTTTTTGGTACTGGAGATGGAACCCAGGGGCATTCTACCTTTGAGCTACACCCCCAGCCCTATTTTATTCTTTATTTTGAAACAGGGTCTCACTAAGTTGCGGAGGGCCTCACTAAGTAGCTGAGGCTGGCGGCGAACCTGCGATCCTCCTGTCTCAGCCTCCCAAGTACTGGGATTACAAGCGTGCACCACCACACCTGGCTCTATTTTATTTTTTTTTTCTTGAACCAGGATCTCACTAAGTTGTGGAGGGCCTCGCTAAGTTGCTGAGGCTGTCCTCGAACCTGCAATCCTCCCGTCTCAGCCTCCCAAGTAACTGGGATTATAGGCACCACTATGCCTGGATCTGCTCAGATTTTTACATAGAAAGATTATTTAAGGGCACCCTCTTAGATGAGCCTAAAATGTCCATCCCATAGACTTGGGTGTAAGAAAGATGTCAAACGTCTACAAAATATCTCCTTGGCGACTTTCTCATTTGAACTGCTCAGAAAAACAAGGGCAAGGCAGCTGCCAAAAAACCAACCCCAGAGAAATCCACATTGCAGAGACCCAAAACTCTTTATCAGCACACCTGGCACGGCAGCTAGTAATGGACCAGCGGTTGGGATTTGGCACCAGTGGTTGGAGGGAATGTGCGAGGGGACGGGGCACAGAGAATCATGGACTCTATCATCTCAGGCTTCTGCACCCTGAGTCCTTCTACAAAACTAGTGGGCAGATCTCAGTATTCAACCTTATCTAGAATACTGAAGTGAGGATTTACCTGCATATGTTGGTCCAGTCTGTCCTATAATCCACTGCCCAGATTTTTCATAGGATAGGGACAGCGGGTGTCAGAAGGGAGAAGCTGAAGCTATACCAGAGTTTTCCAAACTGTCTGAAATGGAGCAATGGTTCCGTGCCCTCTCCCTCCCTCTTAGAGATTCTCAAAGCACACTAACATTAAGGACTCTCAAACTCCTATGGTAAAGAGATGTGACTAGTTTAACTGAGGTCTCTCAAGTATTTGTCTATAGAACAATCTGAGCTTTAGGCAACATTTAAAAAATGAATTCTTGAGGGCCAGGTGTGGTGGCGCACACCTATAATCCCAGTAATTGGGAGGCTAATATAGAAGGATCATGGTTTGAGACCCTCAACAACTTAGTGAGACCCTGTTTCAAAATAAACTATAAAATAGGGTGTGGAGGGTTCTAGCTCAGAGGTAGAATGCCCCTGGGCTCAATTCCCCCAGTACTAAAAAAAAGAAAGAAAGAAAGAAAAAAAGAATTATTGAAAATAGTACCAAGAAGGGTCTCTTATGAAGTTGCCAGACCATATAGAGAATGAACCAATGGTATTCACCCCACTCATAATAAAACTGGTCTCACATGAGCATATTAGGTCAGTAAACAAGACCATGATGGGCACCAAGCATGCTCTGCCCTGCAAAATATAAAATATAAAAAAGGGAAAAGCAGACTGAGCCTGGTTGAGCAATGACTGCTGGTCTCTGGCTGGTGACGTGAGGGCTGGACCTGCTGACTGTGGCTCTCTAAGACAACGGCCAAGGACTTTGCAACAGGAGAATGTTGCCTCTTGAGCATGTTTGTCCAGAGGCACAGAACGGGGAGGCTGATCACCCCCCCCCCACACACACACACGTATGAACACAGCCATTATAACTAGCCACCGCTTCTTACCTGAAAGTGTTCTCAGTGTGTTTAAGCTTGTGGGTCATGAATTCTCCGTTCTGGGACTTCACCTCTGTAAATCCCTTCTTTCGATCTAAGAAGCTCTTCACTTCTTCTTTGGGCTCTTTGTCTTTTTTAATCTTCTCATCTTTGATCTAACCAATAGTATGTATCAGGAAGAAACATAATGATAAGAATCTTGTTTTGGTTGGTATTACCAAATAACCCCCCCCCATTTTTAGGGAGTCAGAAAACTCAGAAGTAGGACAACCACTTGGAGAACGGTGTGGTAGAGATGGGGTCAGGGGAATTTTTGTGTGTGTGTGTGTCTGGTACTGGGGATTAAATCCAGGGGCATTCTACCTCTAAGCTACACCCCCAGCCCTATTTTATTTTTTATTTTGAAACAGGGTCTCACTAAGTTGCTGAGGGTCTCACTGAGTTGCTGAGACTGGTCTTGAACCTGTGATCCTCCTGTCTCAGCCTCCCAAGCACTGGGATCACTAGCTGGGGGTGGGAATTTAGCCGGCATGCCCTTGTGCCAGAGACACCCGAGGGGTCAACGGATCAAAAAGACTAGATGTGAGTCTTTGCAGGTACTGCTCTGCATAATTGGATTCCAGAATGACAAGAGCTGGGCAGGAATGACAGTTTTTCAGGCCAGGTTTAACAGGCTTTCACTTGCTTTAGAAACCCCAAGTCCTTTCCTGGGTCCCTCTTCCATCACATGGATGTCCGCCAGCATCCTTGCTACTGGAAGGTTGATCCACGGACCACATGAACTACACCATGGAGCACGGACTCTACCCCAAACGCCCGGAATCAATTCTGCATTTAACAAGATTCCTGGGTGACTGATTCATCTGCACACTGATATTTGGGCAGTGTGGGCCTGGATGACATGAATATCAGGTTCAGTACTGTACAAATAACTCTGCTAGAAGCTTTGGTTTTAGGTTGGAGCCCAGGGGAAGAAAACAGCTCCTTGGCAAAGGACTAAAAAGAGGTTTTTAGTAATTGGAGAGGAGAGAAAGCAAGTGAAATTAAGTTCCAGGGTTGTTGATCATCTGCTTCCTTTCACCACCACAGAGTTCAACTGCAGTGGAGAAAGACTTGGGGTTTTGTTTGCTTTGTGTTTGAAGGCACTGGGGTGACTTTTGGAATTTTATCTAAGCAGGCTCCTGGGCTGTTTGTGTTCACTTCCGGCTGACCCATCCTGCTTATGCTGCATAGATCCTACTAAGAAAATGTTTTTGTTTGTATTTGTGTAATTTTTTTTAAAACAAAAAGGGTAGGAAGAGGTTGCTTAAATGGCTGGATCATGGAAAATGATTTAGAGCTGTCTATGTAAAGCAACAACACAACTAGCTAGAAAGGAGGGAACCTAGCTGGGCGTGGTGGCACACGCTTGTAATACCAGTACTTTGGGAGGTGGAGACCGGAGGATCCGGGTTCGCGGCC
>PVJS01024379.1:14549-28845 GCA_004027185.1 Glis glis
AAAAAAAAAAAAAAAAAAAAAAAAAAAGGAGGGAACCTGTTCAACTAGCACTTTACACATGTTAAAACAGGAAGTTTTTTTTTTTTTTTGCAGTACTGGGGATTGAACCCAGGGGCATTCTACCTCCGAAACTACACCCCCAGCCCTATTTTTTATTCTTCATTTGGAAACAGGGTCTCACTAAGTTGTGGAGGGCCTCACTAAGTAGCTGAGGCTGACCACAAACCCACGAACCTCCTGTCTCAGCCTCCCAAGTACTGGGATTACAAGCGTGCAATACCACGCCTGGCGTTTTTTTTTTTTTTTTTTTTTATGCCTGGGTGGAAGAGCTTATCTGGCTTTGGGTAAAAAGAGGTCAAAGTTTTAAGACATTGGTATGTGCTTTGGGGCAAACTGGGAAAGAGGCAGGCCTGAAACCATTCCCTGGATATTGCTGAACTGGGCAGGGCCTTAATCTGAAAGGCAAAGGAGGAGCTGGGTGACATAGATAGGCCCTTGCTAGCTCGCAGATGCCTACACAGGCACAGAATGCTTTGGCCACTAGAGACAAATCACATCTTAGTGAACCGAATTAAATTTTACACGTAGAACCCAAATGGTATTTTCTTTTGGTGCTGGGGATTGAACCCAGGGGCGTTCTACCTCCGCACTACACCCCCAGCCCATTTTATTTTTATTTTGAAACAGGATGTCACTAGGTTGCTGAGGACCTTGCTAAGTTTCTGAGGCTGGCCTCGAAACTGGGATCCTCCTGTGTCAGCCTCCCAAGTACTGTGATCACAGGCATGCACCACTGCGCACAGCTTCCCAAATGGTATTTTCTTACAGCCTCCCTTCCCTCGTGTGCTTAATCACTGAGTTCTGATTTCATGCTCTTCAGTTAAAGATATTCACTCATTTTGCAGAGGAACCCATGTGGGACATTTCTATTTGAGTTTAGTTCAGAGGTAACTTTTATTTCTCTCTCTCTTTCTCTCATTTGGTAGATGAATTTGTAGGTGTTTCTCACAAAATGAGAAACCTGCCTTATACTACACGTAGGAAAAAGTATTACATATGGTTTATTTTGTAACTTCATGTATTATTGCCTTAATATCTCTTAACCCTGTTACACGCTGCTTGTAGACCTGTTAATATAGTAATACTTTTATGATAAATTGAGTTTAAGGACTACTCTTTTGCTCTTTTATCATGTATGCATTATTTTGAATATGTACAGGGCAAGTAGGTATATCATTTGATAAAGGTGAAGTCATAAAATATTAATAGAAGACGTAAGAAATTTCTGCATGGTCTAAATCTTTGTGTACCCTGTTTGTAAATTATTCGCCCTGAAGTTTTAGAAAATAGTTTCTGAATTTTAAAATTGCTGGATTCATGCAGCCAGCATTGCAGGTTATCAGAGATCAAAGATTGTAATAATAATACATTTTGTAAATTGTAAGCAAAAAGTTATTTTTATATTATATTCTGTCTAATTTTTCATCCTAATTGTTCTTGTTTTCATCTAGTCATGGAGATTCAGTAAGGGCCTTGGAACCATATTGAATTCTCTTAGCTTGTGTATGTTACTTTAATATTTGAACTCAACTGGGATTAGAAGACTATCAAAATATATGTATGTTTCAGGATATCTGACCTGACATAAAAAACAAACAAACAAACAAAAAAAAAAAAAACAAAATGAGAAGCGTTTCCCAACATGTTCGACTATTTCTTTAGCCGCCTCACTAGAGCTAAATTCAGTTCCCCAGTTAATAGCATTTACACTTTCTCCTTCCTTTAGATGGACAGGACACATTCAATGTTCACTCCCAAACCAGCACAAGCTCGATTAGAAACAGAGGAACATATATCTTAAGATAAACATAACATGTAACATGAACTAGAGGTTCCTGATTTTTATGTGACTCTTATAAAAATCACTTAAGAAAACGATCCACCCCTTATTTCACTTGTTCATCTATTTTCTAAATATGGATTTTCCTGTTTAGAATTTTAAGTTGTTTTCATAGATGCCATCATAGGTAATGTAACAGGAGTCCATCAGGGTTGATACTCAGATCACTTTATCAGTCTCACGGGCAAGGCTATTCTGGTCTCCCTACCTCTGATGATTCAGTTTTACCACTTTCAAGTACCTTGAACTTACTGCGTATAGTTGCAATTTGGATTATTTGGAGCGAAGATAGGCGCGATGGTTAAGATGAGGTCAGGCTCTGCCGTGGCGCTTTGATTATGTTGGTGCGCCATGACGTTCTATGACACCCTATCTGGAGCAGCCTTGTTTACTTACCTACATCCAAGCACCCTGGCACCTGCTGCTGTGTGTGCCTCAGAAATGCAATGCAGAACGTTTTGCCAAACATTTCTTTTAAAAAAAAATATATCTTCAGTTCACGTGTGTGTGTGTGTGGTGGGGGGGTGTTTTTCCTTTGAAAAGTTAGAGCATTAATCAAGGTCAGTTGGGAATATTTCATAGATTGAAGTGCAAGTAGGATGGCTTAAAGGGAAAAAAATATTAGCTCTCAGAAGAGTAGAAAGCAGGACAGATTGCTGGGAGCTGTGTTTTCCAAGCCTTTTTGACTATAACCCACAGTAAGAAAGACAATTTATACAACAATGCAATTACTTCCTTCCTACAATCAATGCCCCTGGATACCTCCGATTCCATTTCTTTTTTTTTTTGGCAGTACCGGGGGTTGAACCCAGGGGCATTCTACCTCCGGGCTACACCCCCAGCCCTATTTTTTATTCTTTATTTTGAAACAGGGTCTCACTAAATTGCGGAGGGCCTCACTAAGTAGCTGAGGCTGGCCGCGAATCTGCGATCCTCCTGTTTCAGTCTCCCAAGTACTGGGATTACAAGCGTGCGCCATCATGCCTGGCTTCCATTTCATTTTTTAAAAATGCCAATTAATTTTGAAATGCTCTAAGCTGATCTCATGGGTCATGAGCCATGGCTTGAGAAACACTGGTTACAGTTCTGAGCATCATCAGACCCAAGATGTCCTGGAACACTGTTCTCTGTTGCTTTATGGTCAGATTATTTCTCGCTAACATTTACCTCTTCTTTTTTGAAGGTAGGCTTGTCTTCTTGGGACTTTTGTCTTTGAGCTTGCCCTCTAGCTCCCTTTTCTTCTTCCTTTTCATTTTCAAGAATGGTTAAGATCACTCATGTGAAAGAAGCCCCTTCTAGCTTGCGAGAGTGAGCGGGTGGAGGGTCACTCTGCAGTGCCATGGGGCGGCTTTTCTTTGCCAGGCTTAGTGCACGCTTATACTCCGTGCCACCAGTGGTTCTCTAGAGCCAATGTGGGATATTTTCTTCCCACCCCCAGTTTTTCTCACGTGCTTTCCCTCATGCTCACTGAAATCTAGCGTGACCTGGTGCTCCTTGTGTGTGTTTACAAACCTCGTGTATGGCTGGGTGCACTTTGTGCATGATCTTCTCAATGATAGCCATGTGCGTGATGAGCCCCTTGTACGGAAGCAGGAGAGAAAGACAGCTTCAGGCAGTGCAGACATAGTGACAGAGAGGTTGCTTGGGAGAGGTGCACATGCAAGCGTCTCTTTTTTTCGTTTTCTTTTTCTTTCTTGGGGGAGTGGGTGGGTGGGTGGTGGTGCTTAGATACAGTGCTTTTAATGTAGGCTTGCAGATAGAAAAAAACCTTTTGTATTTTGTAAACATTCTCCCCACCTCTAAACCCCACCTTCCCTATTCCCATCCTTCTCAGGCCACACAAATTTGTGTCACCCAGATGGTAAAAGGAGCTCTCTGCTCTTAATTATTCATCGGCTATTAATTGATACTACCCCATTGAGAGTACCCCATCTGGGGATGAATGGCTTTCTGCAAGCCTACCTGAAGCTTAGGTCTACATGATGGCAAATAAGAGTTTTGAAAATTTTAAATAAAACTCCTTTCCATCCTTTATTACCAGTTGGTTTCAAGGGGTTTATTTTTACCTTCTTAAGATGAAACGACTGCCCATAATTCATTATGTCAATTTCCCACCCTTGATTTTATAATTATTTAATATCAAACACAGAGGTGAGATGAGGAGTTATGTGTTTCTTGCCTCATGTAGACCTATGGATAGAGGAAGGATGTCAAAAAAATTAGTTCAGATGCAGGCGCAGAAACATAAATCAAGGCAGCAGCACCACATCTATCATCTTTGGGTTAATTCATTTTTTTTTTTTTGGTATTCATAACAACCAAGCACAGAGCAATTAATTTCTCTCTGGTTGTCCCAGAAAATCTGATTGATTGCATATTTAGCCATCAATGGATTGCTTCATGCTTGCGTATTGCTATGGTCTGAAAAAAAAATGAACAGCTTGCCAAACGATCAAGCACATGGGGTTGTGTGCATGTGGCCTCAGTCCCAAAATCGATGCGCATTACATTTCTCGTCAGTCACAGGCATCACACACCGGGTACAAAATGCTTACTGTACCTGTTTCTTTAGGGCAGCTGTCGGGAGTTTATCTTCTTGCGCTTTCTTTTCATTTACCCACTTCCCTTCTCTTTTCTCTTCTACCTTCTCCCCTTTTATCTTTGTCTCTTGCGCTTCTTTCCTTTTCTCCAGTTCTAGCTGCTTTTGACGTGTCTGCTCTGCTATCCTCGCCTTCTCCTCCTCCTCTGCCTTGGCCCTCTGCCTCTCCTCTGCTGCCCTTCTCTCCTCCTCCAGCATCCTCTCCCTCTCCTCGGCCTCCCTCCTTTCTCGTTCTTGGGCAGCTGCCTTTTCTTCTGCTTCAATTCTTGCTTGCTCCTCTGCTATCTTTTTTTCTTGCTCGGCTTTAATTCTTTCTCTCTCTTCTGCTTCCAACCTTTGCCTCTCTGCCTCGGCCCGTTCCCTTTCTTCCTCCTCCATCTTTTCATTATGGAGATGCTCCTCTGAGCCTCGTTCCCTCTCCTCCTCTAGTTTTGACTCTTCTGCACTGATCTGCCCGTTTTTCAACGCCATTACCACTGTCTCCTCCCGGGTTTCCGTTTTCTCCTCTACCATCGCCTCTACCTGATTTTCTCCAAGGCTCCCTTGTTTGGGTCTCTCTTCTTCCTCTTCCTCCTTTTCTTTTTCCTCTTTCTTTTTGTCTTCAGCATCCCTCCAGTCATTCTTCTGGTAGGACTTGGTGACAATTTCCGTTTCCTCTATCTCATATCTCTCTTGGCGACTTTCTCTTTTCCCTTCCTTCTCTGCAGATTCGTGTTCTTCCGTGTCATTCTGCATTCTTCTGCTCGGGAGTGACACATCTGTTATTGTCGGGTCAAACTCCTTCTGCCGCTCCAGGGCTTCCTGAAGGCGTTTCTGGCGTCTCTCTTCTCTCCGAGCCAGGCGCTCCAGCAATGCCGCCTCATCGTCACCTTCCACCTGAGTGTTTGTGGCGGTCGGCTTGGCTTCCTCGTTGGGGACACTGGAGAACAGAGAGAACAGTGCCAAAGACAGCTTGCTGATTAATCAGTCAGCGCATCCATATAGCTGGGCCACCCAGGACTGGAGCAGATGGCAGGAGTGCCATGCCCATCCACCCTTGGCCACCACTGTTTTAGCACATGCCTGATTCACAACTGACAGCACATGCAAGCCCTTGTCCTCGGCCTTTATCTGGCCGGTGGAGTCTACTCAACATGCTAGAAGTGCTGTGGGTATTAATGACCCCTGCAGGCATCCTTCAAACGCAAGTTGATGAACATCAGTATCTGAACCCCTCTGCTTCCTTTGAGTTGGGGAACTTTGAGGTTCATGTTCTGCATCAACTCTTAGCCCCTCCCAGTGGAGTTAAGCTCCAGGTGCCCATGTTGGTAACTTGCTTGGTAATCCACCTTTTTTTTTTTTTTTTTGGTAGTGCTGGGGATTGAACCCAGGGGCATTTTTACCTCCGAGCTACACCCCCAGCACTTTTTATTTTTTATTTTGAAACAGGGTCTCACTAAGTTGTTTAGAGCCTCGCTAAGTTGTTGAGAACCTTGCTAAGTTGCTGAGGCTGGCTTCTAACCTGCAACCCTCCTGTCTCAGCCTCCCAGGTACTGGGATTACAAGCGTGGGCCACCATGGCTGGCTGTGATGCAACTTTTATCTGGTCGCCTTCCCTTCCCTGTCTTACTTCCCGACATCCCTACCAGTGTTTCCCAGGACTACCTTGCAAATACACAACGTGTGCTCAGATCTTCACTTTGGAATCTACTTCATTGGGAATTCAAAGTAGGGCATGGACCAGATCAAAATACGGAATAAATTCCTGTAGCATCATATAGTATTCTCACGTGGTACCAAGTCATATACAATTCTTGATCTGGATTAGTGGGACCTGAGGGACTTTGAGGGGAAGGCAGCATGGAGATTCTCCACTCATGCCAGCGACCCCCATGGTAGACACATCTAAGTAACCTCCATGTCTCATGCTCCTCCTTCCATAGTCATGGGGGAGTGACTGCCATTCAAGGATTATGTTTCCCTACCTTCTTTTTCTTATGCCCAGGCAGGGCTGTGTGACCAATACTTACAATGAAATATGATCAGAAGAGATATGTTCAGACCAAGGCAATTAAGAAGCAGAGGTGCATTCTCTATCTTCTTGATCTCTATTAGGGAGATCAGAAGACTAAATCCCTAGGGCTTGGCAGAGTCACAAGAGGATAGAAGATAGGTTCCACCTAGCTAGACAGAAATACCCACACTGGACTGGTATGTGTTATTGTATTAAACTACTAAAACTGGGGGGGGGTGATCATCATAGTAGCAGCATTACCCTAACTAATTATATAGAATCTTCGTTGTCAAGATTCCCATGAAGAAAGGGCTTCTTGTCTTTTTCTACAGTGGATAAAGGGTGGTTAAGTTTAATGTTTATATAAAAAAAGAAAATCTCTAAAAACCAGGCTGTACCATGTCTACCATCTCACTCCCTCTTGCAAGATGCTGGCCACGGCCCACGCCAGGGGTGTTGGTCTCTCCTGGCAGGAGATAACCAGTCATGTGATACCAGATTTGGAAGCATATGTCTTGAAATGTTTAGAAACTCCTCTAAATTTCATGGTTCATACGAAACTCAGCCCTTTTGATGTTCAAGTTCACTTAATTTTGCGAAAACACATTGCATATTTAACAACAAACTATGGCAGAGTAGAGCCCAGATTTTAAACTTTCTTGGCCTTAGCTGTTGCTGCAGGATACTGTTTCCACGAGTTAGACATATAAGGATTAAATGTCCATGAAAATACAAAGAATTTAGAATTCAAGGGGGAAAGTCTCTACATAAGGTATTTGGATCAACTGAATTCTAATAATTTTTAAAAGGCACCAAAATTCCAAAGTGCTAGCCAGATGCAAATACTCTTAAGTTAAAAAAAAAAAAACAGATTCTATTGAATCTTTCTTTGCCTTTTTACAAATCATGGCAACAGTCCCTGTAGATGTTAAGGACCAGTTAGAGGTATTTAGCCCCAAGAAGATGTATTCATCTTGAGCCAATTAACATGCCAGAGATAAATCACCTATTCTCAGATTGAATATACTTTCCTTAGGAAAAAAAAGAAGAATTTTTAATTCAATCAATTCCATGAAATAACTAAGAGTAATAAAATGTGAAAGTAGAAGAGAAACACAAATAGAAGTAAGATTTTGAATGTAGAAAACTGGCTTGGTACAGTGGTGCATGCCTGTAATCCCAATACTTGGGAGGCTGAGACAGGAAGACCACACATTCTAGGTCAGCCTTAGCAACTTAGTGAGACCCTCAGTAACTTAGTGAAACCTTGTTTCAAAATAAAATAGGGCTGAAGGCATAGCTCAGAGGTAGAATGTCCCTGGGTTCAATCCCCAGTATAAACAAACAAACAAACAAACAAATGAATGAATGTAGAAAATTACAGACTAGTAGTAACTTTTATAGTTATTGTTGACCACTCACTCATGACCAGATACAGGAAAGGCCTCAACATGACATTTTAAAAGCTCTTTCCATCCCTCCTCCCTCAGCTTAAAAATAGGAAGGGCAGTGGATGACTGTGCTGACTTCCTCCTGTAAGACTCTGATAATAGTGAAATTCATCGAGTGCTTACTATCTGCGAAGCACTGTGCATTTTATATATACAGCCAAAGGCCGAGCTTTGGCTGGATTCAAAGCCAGTTAGTGAGCCTGTCTCCGCTTTGCTATACTCCCAACGTACGCACCTAGGGTTTCTAGTTTCCCTCTCAACCAATAGCGTCCTTATTGAACTTGCCTTGCCCACCAGCATCTGAAAGACCACTTTAGAAACCTGATGGAGCCATGAGCACAAAAGGTCATGACCCTTGCCCTCCAGAATTTCCTAAGTAGACTGGATTTAAGGAACTACCAATGGCTCTCTCCCAATGTGCACAAAATAAAACTAGCTAAAAACCAAAACTGCATGCAAGATCTTATAATATGGCTTCATTATATTTAATCAGTCCATATTTTTATTCTCCATTGTTCCCCCCACCCAAAATATCCTTATCTTTTCTAGATCTTGAGCATATAAATGGCATACAGTAATCATGAACACAATGAATTGTGTGATTCTATTTCTGTTGCAAAAGTCCTTTTTGAAGAAGTTGAACCTATGAGGTATTCTCAACTGCTCCAATTTCTACCAGGGTCTGAGTAGGATAAGATGTAATGATAAACATATTAAGTACGTTTGAATAATCATATTAAATTAAGCAGGATTCTGCACCTTGCCTAATATGATAGTGATCAGAAACTATTGATTCAGGCTCTACACTAAGAAAAAGAACACATTTGCAATTCATGCCTACTTTCAAAATTCAAGTATTATAACTGTTGCTGGTAGGCACATAGGACTCTATTAAAATAATAAATCTTCATGCAAAACAGATAGCAACATAACAAGAACGTAATGATTTTTCTTATGTAAAGACATAACCTACCATATTTAATAAATTAAAAGAATACCAATTTATAAAACATAGCAACATAGAAATAATGTAAAGATTTTTCTTATATAAAGACATAACCTACCATATTTAATAAATCAAAAGAATACTAATTTATAAAATAAAACCCTTCACTTGGGCTACATTTAGGGGATGGAAATGGTGTATGTGCGTAGGGAGTGATGGCGTCCTAATGTCTAAATCAAATTGACTGTCCGATCTGATTTGTTGCCCAAATCGGTCATAAGTAAATTAGATTGAAACGGGGCGAGCTGGACTGAGAAGGGAATATTTTGCTTGGTAAATTCCATTCAAGAGCCAGGCTAAGACACAACTGAGAAATTCTCCATTCCAAAGAGGCCAGTACCTGTTCTGGGCATTAACCTCCACCTGGTCGGTCACCTGTCCCAAGGATTCCTCTTCTTGCTTCTGCCGCAGCCTTTCCTGGCGGGCTCGGCGACGCCGTTCCCTGGCCGCCTCTTCTTCATCATCGTCATTCCTCTGGTAAGCAATTCTGAAACATTACAAGACAACTCTTGAGCATGCCGCTGCCAACTAGCCACACCGACTTCTTGGCAGAAGCAGCCCTGATCCCTTTGCTGAAATTGACTACAGAGTTCTAGCAGGTTGGCTCTGTTCCTTCCGGAGACCCAACTGATTAGCTTTCAAACTTCTTTTTTTTGTGGTACTGGGGATTGAACCCAGGGGCGTTCTACCTCCGAGCTACACCCCAGCCCTATTTTTTATTCTTTATTTTGAAACAGGGTCTCACTAAGTTGCGGAGGGCCTCACTAAGTAGCTGAGGCTGGCTGTGAACCCAGATCCTTCTGTCTCAGCCTCCAAGTACTGGGATTACAAGCGTGAGCCACCACGCCCAGCTTGCTTTCAAACTTGTGAGTATTTAAAAAATATTAATCCAATTACTACAGAGGAGAATTTACAACAATCAAATAACTTAAAGTAAAAAATTTATATAAAAGCAGGCTGCTTTTGGAAACTGTCGGTTAGCATATTTAGATTTATTTACTGAGCTGATTACCACATCTAAGGTTTAGAAGCAGAAGTCCAAAGTATTGAACCAAAAATAATCAAAACACATAATAAAAAGGATTCGACATATTGTGTGAATTTTTTGTGTAGGCGCTGACACAAAGCTCAGAAAAGAATTAAGTTACCCGAGTGAAGCAAGACTTTGGTGTAATAAGCCAAAATTACTCATCAAAAGTGAGAGCAGGATATCTTCTTTGGTGGGATTTTCTTGTCACTGGAGACAGCAGGTGTTACTGACAAGTGGTAGGGGGCTTCGAAGTCAGTGTATTTTGAAGAGGTGGCAGCTCTCTCTAGGGACCCCTCAAAAACATGCTTTAGTCTCCCCCACCCCCCAGGCTGGGCACCTCACAGAAGCCCACAGGTGTATATTTAGGTAGAAGCCAATAGTTGAGGCAGATAGAAGAGCCGGTGGGGGGCGGTCACGTGTGTGTATCTTATTTAATGTTTATGGTTTCATCTGAAAGTAATGCCTATTTGGGGAAATTATACAATCAGCATTATTGTACTAGATATGTCTCTCCTCATACTTATTTCCAAATAAAGATCTGTGGTTATGGAGCTACAGATGCCCAAAGTCAAGAGGAACTGGCCTGCATGGTTAACTTGGCTATGTTTTTGTTGTTGTTGTTGTTATTGTCTTTTGGTACTGGGGATTGAACCCAGGGGAATTCTACCTCTGAGCTACACTCCAGCCATTTTTATTTTTTACTTTTTGAAACAGGGTCTTGCTAATTTGCTGAGCATCTTGCTAAGTTGTTGGAGCTGGCTTTGAACCTGCGATCCTTCTGTCTCAGTCTCCCAAGTACTGGGATTACAGGGGTATGCCACCAGGCCCGGCTAACTTGGCTACTTTTGAAAGTCTAATATGCACAGAGATACAGAATGCACTGGGTAGAGCTGGCAGGCCAGGCACGAGCTGGCTGGATGGGGGATGCAGATGAGGCTGAATTACAGTGGGCGGCTTTTTACCCTAAAAAGGTAAAGTGTTTTTAGTATAATGTTACTCACATATCTAGAAATTCAGATATGTAAATGTTTCATGTTAAGAATTTTTTTTTGTAAATTGTGATAAGAACATTTAACATGAGATCTACTCTCTTAATAAAATTTTAAGTGTATAATACAGTATAACTAATATGCACAATGTTGTACGGTAGCTCTTTACAATGCTTCTAATTCTTTCTTTTCTTTTTTGTGGTGATAGCGATTGAACCCAGGGGTATTCCACCTCCAAGCTACATACTCAGTCCATTTTATTATTATTTTTTATTTGGAAACAGGGTCTCACCAAGTTGCTGAGAGCCTCACTAAGTTGCTGAGGCTGGTTTTGAACCCTGTCTCAGCTTCCCAAGTACTGGGATTACAGGAGTGTGCCACCACGCCCAGCTTGCTTCTAATTCTTAGATAACTAAAAGGCCAAAATGATTTTCAAATGAAAGATAACAAAACATCATAACATCAGATATGACTGACAATGTTTTGCTTGTGTTAGATTTATAAACAGGCAGATTTAGGCTTAGATCTAGTACTTTGTTTCATTTGTGTTCTCTTTTGAATTAAATGATAAGAATGCTACAAATGTTTTTTTTTTCAACTGGATATCTTATAAAGAACAAGATGAATAATTCCAAAGGTTGCTTGATTTGCTCTTTGCTACTTCAGAATAATCTGACTTCATACTTATTAAAATCTGCTGGTGTACAATACTCAAATGCCAATATAAATAGTCACTTAGTAATTCTATAAAACTGACTGGTAATTTTCCACAAATATGGAGCGAAAGGCAGTGTGGTAGAGCTAATGGATGACTAGATTAGGACTCAGAAAACTTGGTTTCCAGCACTGACCTGGTAGGAACTTGCAGCCCTTTGATGACCCTGAGTTAAATGTCCTAGTCTGTAAGTGTGTGGCAATCAACTAAAATAATGCATATGCTATCACAAAGCTTCCTAACATGCATTATTTTGTTGTCAATAGGAAAGTTCAGCTAAGGAGCTACTTTGTGAGGAAAGATGAGTTCAATTTTAGACTTGTTGAGTTTGAGGTGTCAACATGACATGATTCGAATGTTCCTTTCTAATTCCAGCACATTGTAGTTTGCAGCCGAAAGCCCTTCCCCGTGGTTTGGCTTCGGCTTTCAGATTCTTGGCCTAATATTCCCTTGGCTGATTTCTCAGTAGACAGCTTTAACTGCAGCAGGGAGAACGAGTCCTTCACGACAGCTTCCCAAGTTAATCAAACAAAGTCTTTATGTGCTCTTCTGCATCTTTGGATCAGCCACGAGCTCATGGCTCTTACTTGGGACTTTCCTCTTCTAAGACAAGCAAGAGACATCTCTGTGCTAAAAACGAAACTCCTCCCTCTCCAAATGGAACCTAATGGTAAGCCCTCATTTCCCACTATATTTGAAAAAAAATTTTTTTTTTGCGGTACTGGGGATTGAATAGGGGCGTTCTACCTCCGCGCTACACCCCCGGCCCTATTTTTTATACTTTATTTTGAAACCGGGTCTCACGAAGTTGCGGAGGGCCTCACTAAGTAGAGAGAGAGAGAGAGAGCGAGCGAGCTGAGGCTGGCCGCGAACCCGGATCCTCTGGTCTCCGCCTCCCAAAGTACTGGGATTACAAGCGTGCGCCACCACTCCCGGCTATTTGAAAATTTTGAGTTGTTACCATTTTCCTTCTTCCAAAAACCTAATGAGCTTCATGGTTAGATGTTGGTGGCCTTCAGCTCTGACATGTGCTACATTTTCCACCTCTGCCAGGTCACACCTAACCTTTCTTCCTCTTTTATTTCTCATTGGAGGAGTGACCTGAATAACTGGATCATCTCCACTGTCTCTTCTAGCTCTTCTCCCTTATTGAAGCTTAAAATGTATGGACAACTACTCTCCATTGGTAGCCCTTCTCTAGAATACACAGTTATCGGAGGTAGGTCTGTAAGGATCTTTTATTACTACTAAGAAGGGGACAAGTTAAAATTGTTTACAAAGTTAAGAAGAACAACAAAAAAGCCAAAATTATTTCATGGTATTTTAGGTCATAAGAATGCTCAGTAGCTATCTCAAGAACTTACCAGTAGACTTTATACTTTCTAAGTGAAATTGTGTCTGTGCCATATGACTTGATAGGTTTGGAAATCTTTCCACTGTGAGAAATCCTACATTAGCCCACAGCATGTGAAGAAAATTGTAATTTTTTAGCTTTTAGGCATTTCCCAAAGCAACCTATCCTTTATACTTCTACCACAGGTTTATACTTTTTTCTTTCAAAATTGTTCATTTTTTGATTCTAAAGGTAACATATACTTAATTTTTAAAACCAGTTAATACAAAAAATATGAAGGCAAAGTAAAAATAAGCTCCCTAGGACCCTACTACCCAGATATGAGCACAATGAACATTTGATATATTCTTTTTTTCAGTACTGGGAAATGAAGCTAGGGCATTCTACCTCCAAGCTCCACAGCCCTTTTTATTTTGAAACGGGGTCTTGCTAAGTTGCTAAGGGTCTTGCTAAGTTGCTGAAGCTAGCCTTGAATCTGTGATCCTCCTATCTCAGCCTTCCAAGTACTGGGATTACAGGTGCGTGCCACCATCCCGGCTATATTTGATATATTCTACCAGACATTTTCCTATGTGTGTATAGATATTTACATTTTTAATAAAATGGGACCATGTTATACAACTAATTTCATTGCTTCTCTAGGTTACCTTATTTATGACTTTTTAAACACATTAACAAAATATAATGTCAACAGAAATAGTATTTTATACATATATATAGATAGATAGATAGATATATGCACACACATATGGCAGTTAAATGGATATACCATAATCTATTTAATCAATTTTCTACTGTTGGGCATTGAAGATTTTTTCCAACTTTATGTTCTTATAAATGATGCTGCAAAGAACATCATTATAGCTATATTTTTATCATTTGTGCAATTATTTATTTAGAAAAATGTATCAGAAGTTAGAATTTCTGAGGAATCTCCACACTGATCTCCACAGTGGTTGAACTAGTTTGCAATCCCCCCATATGATCCGGCTATACCACTATTGGGTATCATACCAAAGGGATTGAAACTAGAAAACAACAGTAATATATGCATACCCATGTTCATAACAGCACAATTCACAGTGGCCAAATTATGGAACCAACCTAGATGTCCATCAACAGATGAATGGATCACAAAATTATGGGAAATACACACAATGGAATTCTACTCAGCAATAAAGAACAAAATAACAGCATTCGCAAGAAAATGGAAAGATCTGGAGAACATTATGTTAAGTGAGATTAGCCAATCACAAAAA
>PVJS01024380.1:0-18916 GCA_004027185.1 Glis glis
ACTGGGCAGTACTGCAACTCTGTGAAGCCAGGCTAGAGGTGGCTTGCCCAGGGGATCCTCCAAGTTTGGCCTCCGGGCTATAAAGGGCACAACCCCAGCCAAGGGCCATGCCAAGCTGGGTGCAGTGGTGTATGCCTGTAATCCCAGTACTTGAGAGGCTGAGGCAAGAGGATTGCAGATTAGAGGCTAGTCTCAGCAACTTAGTGAGACGCTCAGCAACCTAGCAAGACCCTGTTTCAAAATAAAAAATAAGAGCCTGGTGTGGTGGCACAGTCCTGTAATCCCAGTACTTGGGAAGCTGATACAGGAGGATCACAGGTTCAAAGGCAGCCTCAGCAATTTAGTGAGACACTCAGCAACCTAGCAAGACCCGATTTCAAAAACAAAAAATAAAAAGGGCTGGGTATGTAGCTTGGAGGTAGAAGCCCATGGGTTCAATCCTTAGTACTACAATAAAATAAAATAAAGTAATAATATATAAAGGGCTGGGGTGTAGCTGGGAGGTAGACTGTTTCTAGGTTAAAAAAAAAAAAAGGCCAAGCTGAAGAGGTCAGCTCTGGAAACTATGCCACAGGTCTCTGATTCTGGTATCCGGGAACAGCAGCAAGATGGGGCTTGGAAGAGTTCAAGTCCTCGGTGTTAACGGCAATGATGAAAATGACAGCGATTGATGAGGAATTTACAGGCATCATTTCTTTTTTTTTTTTTTTTTTGT
Organism: Glis glis; assembly: GCA_004027185.1. Taxonomy (NCBI): domain Eukaryota; kingdom Metazoa; phylum Chordata; class Mammalia; order Rodentia; family Gliridae; genus Glis; species Glis glis. The sequence goes on from PVJS01024380.1 coordinate 716, forward strand.
GGCACTGGGGATTGAACCCAGGGGCATTCTACCTCGGAGCTACACCCCCAGCCCTATTTTTTATTCTTTATTTTGAAACAGGGTCTCACTAAGTTGCAGAGGGCCTCACTAAGTAGCAGAGGCTGGCTGCGAACCCGGATCCTCCGGGTCTCAGCCTCCCAAGTGCTGGGATTACAAGCGTGCGCCACCATGCCCGGTTTACAGGCATTATTTCATTCCATCCTTACAAGATCACTCTATGGAGTGGCACCATTGCTGTCCGCATTTTATAGGTGAGGAAACATAGGCTCAGAGAGCTTAAGTGACCCTTTTACTTCTAAGTAAAAGAATAGCCTATCGCTAGCTGGCTCCAGGATTGGATTCTCAATGTATCCGAGTCGAAGGTAAACCAGCAGGCCGTGAGTGCCGGAAGGAAGGCCAATGACATTGGCCAGTGTCTTCAAGGGTTACATACTCCATCCCCATTTTTACAGAAGAGGAAACAGAGAACTTAGCATTTTCCCTCCTGTGTCAGGCACTGTGCCAAGTACTTTACATATATTATCTCTTTGATCATCATAACACCTCCACAAAGCAATTTTAGAATCCACATTTGTATAGACGAGGAAACCAAGGTCTGAGTCTAGAGGACGTTGGGGGTTCAAAACCAGGCAGTACAACTCCAGCGCCATGCTCTTAACTTCCTGAGTTGCCAACACTGGAACAAGATGTGTCAGGAGCTGGACCAGAACCCAGGCCTTGTGACTCCCCGTCCAGTGCTCTGAGGCTAGATGTAGGCTCTCTGTTGGCATGCAGTGTTCCTTAAAAGCATTCTGGCCTTAAGCCCAAAGAGTGAAATCACACCCTGCGGTTCTGGGAACCTCAGACTGAAGAAGAAGGAAGCTCCAGCTGTGCCGTTCAAGTCTGAGCAGGTGTGGGGGGACTCTCTTTCCTCCTTGGGCTGGCTGGGCAGGTGTGGCATTCCCTTAGGAGTGCAGGGTGGGAGGAGGGCAGGAGGCAGGCGTGCCCAATAAAACAGGCCTCAATCTTCCCGCCTTCTTCCAGGTGGTGCCCTCAGCTCCCGCCTGGCAAACAGCAGGGCAGGAGGATGAGCGTGTGTCAATCAGGAGGCCTGGTCCTGGGTCAGGGTCAGGCACCACTCTCCCGCCTTGTCAGTCTCTCCATCTCTACAATGTGTGTGGTGGCGGTGGAATAAAAATCCTCCAGCTTTTTCAGTTAACAAATTATTTATTAAAAACGATTATGAATGCTGGGCGTGGTGGCGCATGCTTGTAATCCCAGTACTTGGGAGGCTGAGACCAGAGGATCCAGGTTCGCGGCCAGCCTCAGCTACTTAGTGAGGCCCTCCGCAACTTAGTGAGACCCGGTTTAAAAATAAAGAATAAAAAAATAGAGCTGGGGGTGTAGCTTGGAGGTAGAATTTCCCTGAGTTCAATCCCCAGTACCGCAAAAAAAAAAAAAAAGATTATGAATTGGAGGTAAAGTCAATGTAAAAGCAGACTTAGGCCCTGTTGACAGGGGTCTTAGAGTCTAGTAAGGGCAGAAACCAGTGAAATGACAGCCCACTGTTGTTCAAAGGAAAGGCCTGCTGGGCTAAGGGAGCCCACGATGGCGCAGTGGGAGGAGAGAGAATGGGTTGACAGTCTGGAGGGTGGTGGGGAAGGATGTCAGGAAGATGCTAGGTGAATGAATAGCTGTTGGGTCCAGAGGCCCCTTGGGAGAGGGTTCATCCCGGGAACTGGAGGCCAGTGGGCCTGGGGAGAAGTCATTGACATTTTTTTTTTTTTTGCAGGGTGGGGGAGGTTATTTGGTGCACTGGGAGAGAGAGATACGGTCAGGTTTAACAGAATATGTTCAATGCATCCTTGGAAGAAAAGAAAAATGCCACCTCCTCAGAGAAGCCTTCCCGATTTCTCTGCCTTTGACCTGTGGTCTCTCTCCCTCCCTCTCTGGCCTTGCAGCCTGGGTAGAGAAATCCAGGCCTCCAGGGCTTTCTTTTCATGCTACCGAATCACACCGTGGCTTCAAACTGGGTTCTACGCCCCCCGGGCCTCAGTTTCCCCAGCTGTGCAGAAGCAGGTTGTCTCCAGTGCCCGCCCAGCGCTAACGCAACGTGATTCGCTCTGGCAGGAGCCGGGGGCTGCCCGCATTGCTGCGCAGGCATCCGGCTGCGGGCTGGGGCACCGCCACCTGGCTGCGGGCGCTCTTCTCCCTGTTGGGGGCTGCGGGACTAGGTCGCGGCGCCAGACGCTGCGCAGGAAAGTGGGGGTGCGACCCCGGCTCGGCCGCCGCCGCGCGGCCCCGCCCCCGCAGCCGGCGGCCCTGCGGCACCCGGGCCGGAGCTCCGCCCTCCGCCTCTGCCGGCCTCCCTGCCTCCTCCCTCGATCGCTCGCTCCCTCCCCCCGGGCCGGCTCGGCGCTGACTCCGCCGCACGCTGCAGCCGCGGCTGGAAGATGGCGGGGAACGACTGCGGCGCGCTGCTGGACGAGGAGCTCTCCTCCTTCTTCCTCAACTATCTCGCCGACACGCAGGTACGGGCGGCCGGGGCCGCAGGCCGGGAGCGGAGCGCGGAGCTGCGGGGGCTGCAGTCGCAGCCGCGGAGGCCGGCGTGCAGCGGCAGGCGCGCTGCGCTGGGGAGATTGGGGGTTCCAGGCTGCAGAGCCCCCCTTCCACCGCCTTGCGATGCGCTCGGTTACAGGGGCAGGGGACTGGGGGTCCCTCGGCGCGTGCCGGAGCACCGGGGGCGCACGGCTGCTGGGGAGGGTCTAGCCTGGGCCACCTGGAGTCTGCACCCCCCCGCGGGCAGAGCCGGGGGTACCGCGCTTCCTTGGAGAGGTGGAGCTGCGCCAAGGTGTGGGGTACCCTCGGGCTGGCGCTGGGTGCTGTAGGCGCGCCCACAGCGCCCGGCACTTGCCGCCGTACTTTCACGTGGACTTGTGGACCCGGCACCGGCGCCTGCCCCCATCCTCGGAGACTCTCGTCCCCCTGCCTCCGGTCCCCCAAGTGCTGCTGTCGGCCCCCCGCAGCTCCCCACCGGCGCCCGCAGCGAGGAGTTTTCTGCCAGTTGCCGGCTGAGGGCTGAGGGGTCTGCTGGGCACGTGGACATGCGGGCGGAGATAGCTGTGCCTTCCTGGTTTCGCTATCTTGCGGAGCCCCCCAGGGGGGAAAAGCAAGGCAGGATGGGCGGAGGAAGGACTATCTGGGGGCGCCCGGGTCCCCCTGCGGCGCGCGGCCCCGGCGCGCGCTCCACGCTGCAGGGGGAAGGGAAGGGAAGGAAGGCGAGGCGGCGTCCCGGCTCTGGCTGAGCCTGGGAGCCCCACTGGCGGCACGCGCGTGACAGCAGAGGGTGTCGTGGTGTGCCGGGGGAGGGCGAGGAAGCCGGAGGTGTGGAGACAGGGGTGGGGGAGACTACTGGGACTAGCAGTTACCGAAAATGCCTGCACCAGGCGAGCGTGCCCCCCACCCTGTCCCCCCACCCCATGCCTGTTGCAAGCGTAAAGTTTGGCTCGGGAGTTGGGGCTTTTTCGACGGGCGCCCGGCTGCGGTTCTCCGGGAAGGCCGGAGGAGCCCCCGGCTGCGGGGACACGCCTGGGCGCGGAGAGGGGGCGCGGGGCGGAACCGGGCGCGGCTCGGGGGCTGGTGTGGTACCTGGAGTGGGAGCGCGGGTGCCGGCCCGTTTTGCATAACACGGGAAGGGAGGGGAAAGCCGGAGGGGGCCGGGAGGTGGGAGGAGAGAGGGAAACTTTGCTTCTTGTTAGAATCTGCCAGTCTCCGGGCGGCAGCAGCTGTCATGGGACCGGGTGGGCGGGGAGAGGCTTGCAAGCTGACTCCTTGCGGCGCGGCGCGACTTGCAGGGGGCGCAGCCGCCGAGACGTTCGGCTCCGGGCGGACTCCGGTGGCGACTTCGGGCGGGCGTCTGGGACGGCGCGGCGTGGCGGGGTGTCGCGGAGAGGAAGGCCGGCCCTCGGCCGGTGCAGGCGCCGCGGGGCCGTGGGGTCGGTGGCGGGCGCGCTCGGGCGGGTCCGCGGCCGAGGCCGGAGGGGCTGGCGGCGTGTGACCGCGCTCCTCCAGGTCGGGGGCAGCGTGTGCCGAGCGGGCCGTGCGCGCGGGAGTGTGCACACGCGGGTGTGTGTGTGTGTGTGTGTGTGTGTGTGTGTGTGCACACGCGGCGCGCGCCGGGCGCGTACCTGCACCTCTGACGAAACTGCGGTGGAGCTCCCGCCGCCGTCGCCGGGCTCCGTCACACGCCCCGCGCCCGTGTCTGCGCCGAAGGCGGCTCCCTGCCCAGCGCCCGCGGAGCCGGGGGCCTGGCACTGGGAGGGCTCGGGGCGGTGGGCAGAGCGGCGCCTGGAAAGATGCCACCCCCAGATCCTGCACTTGCCTGGGGTGGTCTGCACACCCCGACCCTAAGATGCCGGTGAGCGAGGCCTGAAATAGCCGGAGACTCGCTCAGACACCCCCGTTGCAAGAATCGTCTGCTCTGGGCCTCACCCCGGGTTTTAACTCCATCTTCGTTGTTTGGCTCAGTCATAATTAATAATTTACCCTCTGAGTCTCCAGCTAGCCTACGCAGGGCTGTTTCACCCAAGGAAAGTAGAAAATTGGGTAATCAGGTGTCAGCCGAGGCAAGGCAGTGAAAGTTAATCTGGGACGTGTGATTTTTTTTTTATTTAACCACGTGACGGGCCGGAGATCTCACGGTGATCTTTGCCGGCCCAAGTTGGGAAATGTAATTGATAGGACGAGCTTTGCAGCCACCCCTAGAAGGCTGAGAGAGCCCCGCCGGAAGAGAGCCTGGGCGGGCCATCCCGCGCCTCCTCATTTTACAGCTGGGGAAAGAGGCTGCGAGGGGTGAGCGGTTTGCACAGGACCACGCAGCCAGCGGGTGACAGAGCCACCCAGGGCTCCTGACTCCAGGTCCTGTGTGTTACCTCGAAATAGCACTGGACTTGGAGTCAGAAGGCCTGAGTGGAGTCGCCGTCCCCACCCTCTGGCTGGGTGACCCCGCAGCAAGCCATTTTAACTCTCGGAGCCTGGTTCTTCCATCTGTCAAATGGGGCTGGTGGTGCCTGCAGGACAATCCCGGAGGCTGGTGGTGGGGGTGAGCAACGTTTGCATGTGAGACCCCCGGTTGTTCCTGCTGTCCTCTCCTCCCCACAGCCCTTCTCTGACCCTTCCCGCCTTCATCTCTCCCTTTGGCACCGTTGGGGAAAGTGGATGAGATGGTAATTGATTGTCCTCACCTACAAGATTTCTTGTTGCCTTTCAGGGCTAATCCAGGGATAGATTAGAGAGAGAACTTCTGTTTAGGCGACTTAACTTTTACCCATCGGTGCCAAAGTACAGAAATTTAGCAGAATAAGGATTGTGAAAGTTTCTTGGAAGGGTTTGCACCCCAGAGGACTTTGGGCTGGTTTCACCTTTGCTCAGGCTGTGGCCCTTGCCCACTCACCCCGCATGGCCCTCTCCTCCAGTAGGCCTGCCCGGCCTGGCCTACCCTGCTAACTCTCCTCATTTTCCTAGTCTGCTTTACAACCAAGCACTTTATGTGTGACTCCTGTGTCCAGTAACATTCTCTGTGCCAACGTGACACCTGTCAGATTAGGCACGTAGATTACAGACAGGGGCACAGCTGGGCCCTGCCAGGAAGCAGCTCCCAGGCTGGCAGGGGAGACAGCTGGGTAGCGAGTGTGGGGAGAGAGAAATGTGGAGGGCTGCTGCTGAGGCTCCAAAGGCCACAGTAAGCCCGCACTAAATATGGCTTGTTTGAAGTCACTTGGGGCCTCAGACATAGATGCCAAAATGTCAGAGATGGCAGGAACTTTATAAATCATCTAGTCCAACCCCTTATTTAATTAATTAATTAATTAATTAATTTTTTTGGTACGGGGGATTGAACCCAAGGGCACTCTACCTCCGAGCTACACTCCCAGCCCCGTTTTATTTATTTTTTTTTTGTTTTGAAACAGGGTCTGGCAAGGTTGCTGAGAGTCTCGTTAGGTTGCTGAGGCTGTCCTCACCTGCGATTTTCCTATCTCAGACTCCCAAGTACTGGGATTACAGGTGTGTACCACCATGCCTGGCCAACCCCTTATTTAAAAATAATTAGGAATTGTTAGAAATTTTTACTGCCAAGCATTAAGAAGTATATGATATTATCGAAAGATAGCTGCTGTTTCCATATGTTATTTCCAGATTTTTTTCTTTCCTATTCGTAGAGACCATTTTCTTGGAAAAAAATATGGAGTCATTCTGTGTATACTAAATTGTAACTTGAAATCACGCTGTTTCATAATTTGCTTTTTTCTCTCCAAACAGTGTGCTGTGAACATCTTTCTGCTTCAATAAATATTCTACTTAATATCTTAATGGTTATATGGTATTTCATTGAGAGTTGAACCAAAATGTATTCCATCAATCCTTTAAGTTGTTTGCATTTTTTTTTTTTTGCTATTGTAAGCTATGCTGAAATGAAGATCCTTGTTCCTCTGCCTTCTTTCCTTTGTTTATATTCGTAGACGTGAAATTACTTCATCAAAGGAACTATGCAGGCGTTTGGTACACACACATTGGGATTGCCTTCTAGAAAGATTGTGCTAATTTACACACACACACTAGCATTGTGTGGGAATGCCTGATTACCCATACCAATAACTCTTGGTATTTGCATTTTTACCAGTCTGCTCATCAATAAATTCTGTCACCCTTATTGTTTCCATGTGCATTTCTTTGATTATTTGTGACTGCTGAACTTTTCCCCATAGGGTTGTGGGCCACTCGTGGTTCTATTATGTGCAAAACTGTGAATTTAGCTCCCATTTTGCAATAGGTATCCTGTCTCTTCATTGCTCTAAAGCTGGAACCCAGAAGGGGTCTCTGCCACTTGGAGAACTGGGAGACTGACTTGGAGTCCTAGAGCCCCCTTGCTAGGTCTGGGACATGGCTGCCTCCACCGCCCTTGAAGCCAGCGCCAACTGCTTTCCAACTCAGAGTTCTAGCCATGCACGGGAGTAGGTTGAAGTGCAGCCCTGGCTGGCTGCATTTTCCCACCCTGCACCTGCCTGAGACCAGGGGGAGGAACTTCTTCACCTGAGCTCAGATGGGGACATGTTCCCCAGAGGCCTTGGCTCCTCTTTCTCTGGGCCCCCTGGCTGGTGTTAATGATCGGGATGCTTGTGAAACCCAGGAAAGGCAAGGGCCCAGCAGCTGAGTCCCAGGGGCTCATATTTCCCCTTCACCTTGGGGCCCTTCTCTCTCCAGCTGGTGCAGGCCAGCCAGAAGCTGCACTAGGCCATGCTATGAGTCACCCTTTTCCTTCCCCTCTGAAATAATAGAAGCACACTGGCTTGACTCAGAAGCAGCCTTGCAAATGGGGCCTCACGCTTGGAAGTGAGGTCATGACAAGAGCATTGCAGCATCGACAGCTGGCTCCTTCATCCTCATCGTCAGCCATGTTTCTGGAGCATCCTCCAGATCCCGTGCACTCTGTTGAGCCTTCTATGTGTGTGATTGTGTTTCATCCCCACACAGATTCGGTACAGTGTAGGTAGTTTTACAGTCTTGCAGATTTGACAGTTTCAGAGAACTCACTGGCTTGCAGGAGATTACCCCGCCCACACTGCCTTTGAGTAAGTGAAGAGCCAGGATTAGTGGGTGATGTTCCTACACCTCCCGACCCCAAGCTCCCTGAAGACAGGGACTACTCTGTTTTTGTTCATCATTGTTTTTCCAGCATCTTGAGCAAGTAAAGACCCATTGTTAGAGAAGAAATCAGAATTCTAGAATCCTGCTTAGAATCTGCTTTACTAGGCCTGTCCTTCCCTCCCTCCCTTCCTCCCTCCCTCCCTCTCTCCCTCCCTCTCTTCCTCCCTCCTTCCTTCCTTCCTTCCTTCCTTCCTTCCTTCCTTCCTTCCTTCTTCCAGTGTGTGTGTGGGTTCTACTACTGAGCTATATCCCCAGACCTTTTTTATTATTTTTATTTTGAAACAGGGTCTCCCTTGCTAAGTTGTCTAGGCTGGCCTCAAACCTGTGATCCTTCTGTCTCAGCCTCTCAAGTACTGGGATGACAGGCATGTGCCACTGAGCCCAGCTGCCTTAGTTTCTTAATCTGTGAAATGGCCCCAACTCTCAGGGCTGGGAATGAAATAATGTATACAAAATGAGCATTGACTTACTGCCTATAAAACCTGGAATTCTCTCTCTGAAGCAGGACAGGATTAAATTTAGAGCTAATTAGCAGGCCTGCAGTCTTTTTCTCTGACAAATGAGAAGCATTTTTTTTTTTTTTTTTGGTACTGGGGAGTGAACCCAGAGCTATATCCCCAGCCATTTTTTATTTTGAAACAGCATCTTGCTAAGTTGCTGAGGCTGGCCTTGAACCTGTGATCCTCCTCTCTCAGACTCCCAAGAACAGGCGGCCCATTCTATGGATTTGGACAAGTGATAATGACAAATATCCCTTACTTATAATATCACACTCCAGAGTTTCACAGCCCTAAAAATCCCCCCTGGGTTCCACCTGTTCATCCCCCCAACCCCTCAGTGATCATTTTCCTGTCTCTATAGTTTGCTTTTTCCAGAACGTCATAGTTAGAATCATACAGTATGGAGTCCTTGTAGCAGATTGCTTTTTTCTCTCTTAGTAACATGCACTTAAGTTTCCTTCATGTCTTTTCATGGCTTCATAGCTCAACTCCCAGTACTTTTAAATGAAGCTCAAACTTTAAACCTGATGTTCAAGGGCCTTCAGGCACTTGAGGTTGAAGGGTTGGGCCCCCGACTTTATCCTGCGTTATCTACTTCCCCTGAGTCTTAAATCGGGGCTCTAGCACTTACAAGCAGTGTAACCCTGAACAAATGTTTTAACCTTTCTGATCCCAGCTGGTTCATATACAAAATTGGGCATCATAAGAGTATGTTCTTCTGCAGCCCACCCCAGAATGTGCCAGGAATTCTCCTCCTGAGGCCTAGGCTCACTGTTCTTCGTTGGCTCCTCTGTTTCCATTTCTGCGTGCCCTCTCTCGCCCCAGGCCCCAGCGCTGCAGCGTGCAGGCCAGCAGAGTGGTCTGGGGCCGCCTGGCAGGGCTGAGTCCTGCCTCTGCGCTCTGCTGGCCCCGAGCCCATGAGGGTCAGACACCCTCTCTGAGCTTCTGTTTCCTCACGTGGGAAAATAGTGATAAACATTGCTTCCCAGATGGGGTTGTTGTGAAAGTGGACGAAAATCAAAGTACAACAGGGATTTAGAGCACCTTACACACGCCTGGCCTATGTTAAGCACAACTCTTCTTATGCAGATCACGTGAAGTGTCATTTAGGAAATCACTCCGGGAGGTTAAGCTCCATGAGGGTGAGGATTTTTGTCTGGCTCATTTGCCATTTTTTCCACATCGGACAGACAAGTTCCTGGAACATAGTAGACATTGAATACGTCCTCCGTGGGTGAACAAATATTCTGGAATGTCAGCCTGTTCAGGGCACGCACTGTGTCTTGTTTTATATTTTCCTCTGAGAGTTCCTGAGAAGGGTGGACTGATAAGTGCCCTGAAATGAACTGGGATGTTCCCTGGCCACAGCCCTCCTGTCATTTAACGTATTCATAGTCTAACTGAACTTCAAGTCCCTCCCCCAGGCCAGTCCTCTGCAAAGCCTTTTAAGCCACTGCCCTGCCCCTCCTACCCAAGTGCTGCGAACCTCTTACTGCCCCAGCTCTCCCGGCTTGCTTCTGCCTGTGCACTCGACCAAAAGCTTGAGGAGGGCAAGAAAGAATCGTGTTTATCCCAGAAGGGCATCACGGTTGCTCACTAGGTGGATAAGTTTTAGAGCAGAAGAGTGGTGTGCATGTTTCTGTTGGCAGCGCTCTGAAAAGAACGGTGTATTCTAAATATTTTCCCATGAGCCGAGCGTGGTGGCGCATATCTGTAATCCTAGTGCTTCGGAGGCTGAGACAGGAGGATTGCAGGTTCAAGATCAGCCTCAGCAATGGAGTGAGACTCTCAGGCAACCTAATGAGACCCTTTTCAAAACAAAAATAATAAAGGGCTGGGGGTATAACTTGGAGGTAGAACAACCCTGGGTTCAATCCCTAGTGCCACAAACAAAAACAAATAAATAACTATCTTCTCATGGACAGTGGCTGCACCCCAGCAGACAGAAGTGAAATCAGTTAGGTGAACCCCCAGGACCCTGCCACGCAGCTCCCACCACCATCGACTTGCCGCCACGCCTGTCTTGTGTGCCCGCACACCGTGTCATTCCATTCCTGTGTTTCGTGTGTATCTATGAAAGAGACTTTTGGGAATGTGGCACCCTGGGAAGTTGCCTCTGTTCCCCCCACTGTGTGAGTGATGAAATTAAGGTGCAGAGATGTTGCATCAGGGTCTCACAGCCAGTGAGTGGCTGATCTGAGATTTGAACCCTGGCCGTGAGCAGCTCGCTCTCCGGCTTGGAAGTGCCCTTGCAGAACATCACATCCAACTTGCCTTTCCCAGAAGAGAGGGCACCGAGATGCCAGGGGGTTCTTGCCCAGCATCAGGACGTGGAGATGAGTCTTGGCTCTGAGGTGGGGACAGGGTGGGGAGTCCTCTGAGAGACACTGTTGCCCAGGACGGCTGGGCTTTAGGTAGCCACTGCACCCTGGCGTAGACTCCACCCCACCCCTGGACAGGCTGCGTGTTCTTCCTGCTCTAACTGTTCTTAAACCCCAAAGACCCCACCTGTGCCCTTTGAAGTCAATAGCGGACTCTCATTAGATACTAAGGATTACCCAGTAAAAGATGATGGGGCTGGGGAGCAGCCTGGTTCACAGGGCTCACAGAGGTGGGTCTTGACTTGAGGTCACACAGCCAGGCTGGGGACTGGGTCTGCAGGCTCATGGTGGCAGCTGGACTCCTGGGCTCCCCATCCTACTCCTTTCTTAGGATGGACTGAGTTGCCACCTGGTCTAGAGTAGATCAGAGAGACTTTTACAAATGAAGGGTAAACTTATTGATTAATTATCTGCAAAGTGAAATCAGTTAGGTGAACCCCCAGGGCCCTGCCACCCAGCTCCCACCAATTACGGGCAAAGGCTCATAATTACTGCTCTGTGTTTTAGGCTAAAACATTTGCCCTAATTGTTTAGGTGGCTGAGAGGGCTTCGTTTAAGGTAAGTCCTGTGGCCTTGACACAGGATTTCTTTGTGCCTTAATGTTCTCATTTAGCAAATGGGGCTGATACTTTATAGTGCATACTTTAAAGGGTTTTGATAAAGACTAGTTGAGGCAGTACCTGTTTAGAAATGTTCAATCAATAGTAGCCCTTAGGCCAGGCGTGGTGACACATGCCTGTAATTCCAGTAATTGGGAGGCTGAGACAGGAAGGTCGCAGGTTCAAGGCCAGCCTCTGCAATTTAGGGAGGCCCCCAGCAACTTAATGAGACCCTGTTTAAAAAAAAAAAATAGGGCTGGGGGTGTAGCTCAGAGGTAGAACATTCCTAGATTCAATCCCCAGTGACATACACACACACACACACACACAAAGTAATCCTTAGTATTAAAAAGAGACATATAGCCAGGCGTGGTGGCGCACGCTTGTAATCCCAGTACTTGGGAGACCGGAGGATCCGGGTTCGCTGCCAGCCTCAGCTACTTAGTGAGGCCCTCCACAACTTCGTGAGACCTGGTTTCAAAATAAAGGATAAAAAATAGGGCCGGGGGTGTAGCTCGGAGGTAGACTGCCCCTCGGTTCAATCCCCGGTACCACAAAAAAAAAAAAAAGACACATATAATGCAGACCCTCCTATTTGTTTTTTGACCCTGAACTCTAGGTCTTTGATTCTGTCTAGGCCCTGAGGTTCCTCTGTTGGTATATTTTGTTTTCTTCCTCCTGAACTTATGCAGGAACTAAAGAGGAGTCCCCTGTCGCCTTAGTAAGTTGTGATACTGACTTTTAGGAGAACAAATCCAATTAGATGCCGGTTAAAGAGAGGTGAAGAAATGCAGGCAGTGGTTAAGAACTCGAGGCCCTGGACTTTGCGTAAGTTTTCAATCAGGGCTCTACCACTTACTAGCTGTGTGACCTTGAGCAATTACCTTAATTTCTCTGGATAATTTCTCTGAATTGTGGATAACAGTATGCTGTTCTTCGGATACCTTAGAGTAACTGCAGAGGATACAGAACGCTTGCAGCACTGCCTGGCATACAGTAAACACTTGATAAACGATAGTCACTGTGATGACAATGACAATAATGTAAAATGTAAAATACACAGATGTCAACTTGAGCTTGGAAGACTTGGGAGTGCCTTCGAGACCATCACGCTTAATGTTCTTACCTTGAAGTGAGCACGCAGACTGGGAACAGATGAGGGGATGCCTCCGGCGCACCCAGCACTGCCGCATGGATGGAACCCTCCCCTGCTGTCTGCTTGGCCAGGGCTGGCTCTGTGGAGCAGGGATTCAACTGTCTGGGACCCACTGTCTGGGAACTCAGCTGGGCGAGCCCAGTTTGGCTGAGATGGATGCTCCCCGACAGCTCTGCAGCCGTATTTTCTCCTTGTGATTGCCTGGCAGAACACAGTCATTTCGCAGAGGGAGAGTGAGGAGACGTTAGAAACCAGGCCGTGAGCAGTTGCAGCAGCCGGCCCACGAGTCGCTCCCTGATGTTGCCATGGCAAACAGCCTTGGCAACGTGGCTGCTCGCGCCTTTATTTCTGGTCTCAGGCTCCTTCCAGGGAAGTGTGGTACCCAGAACGCTGGGGAGGGCCCGGCCCTGGCTCTTGGCACTGAGGGCGACCCGGCCTAAATGTGATTCTACACACAGCAGCCCCTGCTCAAAGCATCAGCCTGCATGACCTGCAGAAGCAGAGCCTGGCATGGCTCTTGAGGCCTCAAAGGCCCATCCATCCACTTGTCAAATACTGCGTGTGTGACTGTGCCACACTGTGCCCACTGCAGCAAAAGCAGAGCCATATAATATATATTTTGTAGTACTGGAGATTTGGAGATTGAACCTAGGGGCAGTCTACCTCTGCACTGTACCTCTAGCCCTTTTTATTTTTTTGAAACAGGTTCTTGCTAAGTAACCACTCTGGCCTCAAACCTGTGATCCTCCTGTCTCAGTCTCCCAAGTACTGGGATTACAGGTGTGCGTGCACCACTGCACCTGGCTAGAACAACGTAATGTCTTCAATGTGAACTTTGGTGCTAGCAGTTCCCTGGCTGCCTCATCTCCAACTATCTCCTTCAACAATGATGATGATGAGGACAGTTGACAATTGCTAACAAACCCTTTCAAGAAATTGCTCTGCCAGGCCCTGTGTAATATTCTTCCCATGCACAATCACATTTAATCTCAGAGGAACCCCATAAAGCAGTCCCCACTGCTATTCCCATTTTGCAGTTGGGCAGACAGAGGCTGAGCCCAGAGTTTGTGGCATTGGTGCTGCATTGCGATTCCTTTCCTGGACCGGGTGGCCCCTGGACCCCGTCTATGAGGGGTCTGTTCCCTTCTCGTTTCCCTCCAACTGCATCCTCAGGGCCCAGCTCCAGTGCCCCCTTCTTAGATGTCCCCTCTCAGAAGTGTCCCTTTTGCTCTGTGCTCCCACACTCCTACAGACCTCTTTCATTCCCTGCTTTGCTCTGTGCTCTGTCACTCTGGCGAGTTTTGTTTTTGGCGCGGGGGATTAACCCACATGCTAAGCATCCTCTCTACGACTGAGCTGCACCCCAGACCTGCCCTGGTGAGTTTATATCTGCCCTCCAGCCACCCCAGAACACAGCAGCCAGGGAAATGGGCTGAGGGGGAGAGCTCTGGGGTGTCCTGGTGAGGGGTTTGACTTGGCAGGCAGTGAGGAGTCTGCAGGCATTTCACCATCACCACCACCACCACCATCATCATCATTATCATCATCAACAGTAATCATGCAAACAGCCAGCACTTAAGAGACTGCTTGGTACGTGCCAGGACCCAGGCTAGGACCTTTAGGTGCATTATCCTGTTTAATCCTCAACCAGCCAGTGAGGTCAGTACTGTGACGCAGGAGAAAAATGAGGCTTAGAGAATTTCAGTGACTTTCCCCAAATCACCTGGCCAGGCGGTGGGAGGGCTGCCTGGCTTCAGAGCACGTGGTCCTGACCACTGCAGTGTGGCTGATCTCGCTGAGCACATCGAAAGCATTTGGAGGCACCTGTGGTGCAGCCTGGGTGGGCTGTGGGGGTGGGTGGAAGTGAGCGGCATGTGGGAGAGGAGCCCGCCAGCTGAAGTGGGGGTGCACAGAGGACTTGGTGTGGGAGATTATGTCTAGTTTTTACTCAGGGCCCACTGTGTGCAGGTCTGTCCCCAATCTAAGCCTCCCCCCCCAGCCTGGTTAAGGGCAAAACTGTAGATCTGCCTGTGATAACCTCTTCTTCCTTCCCTCCTTCCCTCCCTCCCTCCTGTTTTCCCTTCCTTTCCTTTTCTTTTCTTTCCAGGTACTGGGGATGGAACCCAGAGGCATTCTACCTCTGAGCTATACCCCAGCCCTTTTTAAATTTTTTTGTTTTGAAACAGGGTCTTGCCAGGTTGCTGAGGGTCTCACTAAGTTGCTGAGGCTGGCCTCGAACCTGTGATCCTCCTGTCTCAGCCTCCCAGGTCCTGGGATTACATGTGTGTGCCACCATCCCTGGCTTACAACCTTTGCTTATGAGTTTACTCTTTGCTGTTCTGTCTTCTCTATCCAGTCTGGAGTGGAGCTCCCTAAGGAAATGTGACCTGGCAGGTTGGCTTATCACTAAATCCCTCAGCACCTTCACAGTCTCTGGTGCACCATAGGCCACCAATAAATACTTGCCAAATGACTCAAGGAGTGAGCAAATGCTGTCTGATTTTTCAGCAAATTCACCTTACATTTGCCTGGCCCCAGAGGCTCCTCTCTGTGCTTGGAGCCGTGCTACGACAAGTACCGGGTACACATCCCCACAAGGGGCCTGCTGCCCTGTCGCCAAGATAAGCCGTGCACACAGAGGAATCAAAGGCAAACACTTTGTGGAGCCTCCAGACACCCCTATCAGAATCCACCTCCAGAGGGCAGGGCTCTGGGGAATGCTAACGCGCAGCGAGGAAGCCAGCCTGTAGGGGGCAGTACTCTAGCCCCACTGGGGACGGCTCAGAGCTCCAGGAATCTGGGTCCCCTTACCCTGGGCCTCATGCACATGGCTCATGGCCCACCTGTTTATTCCAGAGGGACTAGGCAGGCTGGCCTCCACTGTGGAGGAAGAAAGAGGGGTCCAGGGAGGTGAGGGGGGAAAGGGAGACTTGGGGACCGGTGGCCATGGTCTCCAGCCCATGAGGATTAACTCGTGCTATGTCGATCTTTCCTTGCTCAGAAACCCCTCGTATGTTCCGTCCCTCACCCTTCCTACTCCGGGCCAGTTTGCTCTTAGTTTGCGCACAGTTCTTACATGATTGGCAGTTCTGTCCAGGCCTCATGCCATGGGAGGCAGCAGATCTGCTCTGTTTGTGTCTGCATCGGCCTGGTGTGAGGTGTCACCAGAGGCAGACACATGAACTGCAGCACTGGTGGCAACGCGGTGACATGAAGTGAAGGGGCAAAGGGGCCTAGCACCCTCTTGTTTCTGAATATGTCACTATACGAAGGTGCAAAGCTAGTTGTCCATAAAGACAGTGTATTATGAGCATGCCTGTAATCCCACTTCATGGGTGGCTGAGACAGGAGGATGGCAGGTTCAAGGCCGGCCTTGGCGACTTAGCAAGACCCTGTTTCAAAATAAAAAATAAATAGGGCTGGGGGTGTAGCTTGCCAGTAGAACACCCTGGGTTCAATCCCCAGTACCCCTTGCCCCCTCCCCACACCAAAAAAAAAGTCATCTCCAAGGAAAGGTATATTCTGTTCAGTGTTCATTGGGGGAGCAAGGAAATATGCAGTACATTTAGATATTTTCATCAAAAAAATAATTGATCAGAAGCAGAAAAAAGTTTAGCCTTCAGAGTTACTTATAAACTTTGCTGATTGTGAGCACACCTTATCCCTTGATTCTAGATGAGTAAGGAATTAGACTAGCCATAAAACTTTCTTTGGAAGTTATTGCAGTCTGAAAATGAGGTCCTGTCTTTCAGATTTCCAAGACGGCAGGGGGAGGACAGAGCTTGTGGCTCGGCATTAGGCAGACTCCGATGGACCTCAAGAAACCGCGTAGCTTTGTGATTAATGGCGCGTGGGCTCAGGGTCTACCTGTCTGGCTCAAACTTTATGACTTTTTAGCTGTGTGGCCGTAAGGAGTTTGATAGCTGCTCTGTGCTCTCTTTAGCCAGCTCCCAAGTGAGAATAATAATAGGACTTACCTTCTAGACTCGGGAGAGCTAATCAGTAGTTCTCAACCATGAGTATACGTCAGAACCAGCTATGTAGTTTAAAAACTCATAATTACACACCCAAGACTGTCCCAGACCTTTTGAATGAGAATCTTTGTGTACAGCCCCTCAAGCTTCTATGTTTAAAAAAAAAAAACAACCCTCCAATGACACCCCTGCTCTGGCCCTAAAAGCCAGATACTATTTGTAGAGTGTCTGGCACTAACTCGTGGGTTCCCTCCCCTCCCTGTTTTTCATGCTTCAGCCAGGAGCACAGGGTAGCATTTAGTTTACTAGTGACCAGGGAACAGATAGAGGCCCCCTTTACAGTGCCTGGGTAAAGCACGGTGGCTTCCTTATCTGGTATTTCTATTGGTTTTTCACATCAATCCTCTGGTAGGTAGGAGGGAGTCATTACCATATTACAGATGGGGAGCTGGAGTCCCAGAGGGGGACTTGATAGGATGCTGCAGCCAATCCGTTTTCAAACATTTGTCTTTATCCCATAACTGCCTTCCTGGATCCTCAACCACACACCCATATATGGAACAACTCCTAGAGGTGGGGGATGAGGTTTTCTTTCAGAGGTGGGTGGGTTGAAAAGAGGGAAAAGAGGGAGCCCAGGGGAATGCATATGACCTGCAGACCCTTAGACCAGTGGCCCTTGCTTTATCAGGGCCCTTGGAGATTAGAGGGTGCTGGTCAATGTCCCAGGCCGTTCGGCAGTTTAGGGGAGCCGCCAGTTCACTGCCCCCAGCTGCAGGTGTTGCGTGGACGGAGTAGGCAGGGCGCGGCTCAGGTGATAACAGGTCGCTTTACAGCTGCTGTAGTGAGGCCTTTGCACTTGCTGAAATGCTCCCTCACCTCCTCCGGGTCCTCAGGCGCCCCCAGTCCTCAGAGAGGCCTTCCCTGGCACACCCGCTTTCTCAATGTCCGTCTCAGGACCCTGTTCTCTTTTCTTTGAGGCATGTGGCACTCTGGGGTGCTCTTGTTTGTTAATGTGTACCTCTCTGATTGCCTCTGACCCATTTGGGCTGCTGTTGCTTGTGAAGGCTCCTGCTGCGTCCCTGGGACTGAGGCTAGGGCCTGGCACAGGCTCTGACCATCAGTTCCTTCCTTCCTTCCTTCCTTCCTTCCTTCCTTCCTTCCTTCCCTCTCTCCCTCCCTCCCTCCCTCCCTCCTTTCCTTTTGAGCTAGGGATGGAACCCAGGGGTGCTCTATCTCTGAGCTATACCCACAGCCCTATTTTATTTTTTATTTTGAAATAGGGCCTCACTAAGTTACTATGCACTGGCCTCAATCCTTTGATCCTTCTGTCTCAGCCTCCCAAGCACTGGGACTCTAGGCGTGCACCACTGCGCCTGGGCTTCACTGAGTGTTTCTTTTCCTTCTTCCTTCCCTTTCTTTTTTTCAAAGTTTTAAAATTGTGGCAAAATAAGCATAACATATATATATATACACATAATTTTTTGTGGTACTGGGGATTTTAAGCGCACATACAGTTCGTTGGCATTAAATACATTCATAATGTTGTATAACCATCACCTCTGTCTCCATAACTCTCTTCATCTTGTAAAAGTGATACTGTGTACCCATTAAACAGTAACTCCTCACCACCCCTCCTTGTCTCTGTGATTTGACTACTGCAGGTAGAAGTGGAATCATACATACAATCTCTCTCTCTCTCTCTCTCTCTCTCTCTCTCTTTCTCTCTCTTTTTGGTGGTGGTGGTACTGGGGATTGAACTTAGAGGCATTCTACCTCTGAGCTACACCCCCAGCCCCCTTTTTAATTTCCTGTTTTGAAACAGGGTCTCCCTAGGTTGCTCAGAATTTTGCTAAGTTGCTGAGGCTGGCCTTGAACCTGTGATCCTTT
>PVJS01024381.1:0-28750 GCA_004027185.1 Glis glis
GGCTGCGCGCCCCGATCCCGCCGCCGGCCCCGCGCGGCCCCCTGTCCTTTGTCCACCGGCCCGAGCGTCCGAGCCCCGCGGCGTCCGGGTCCGCGCCCGCGGCGGCGGTGAGGCGGCGGCTCCCCCGCGGCGATGCCGGACCAGATCTCCGTGTCGGAATTCGTGGCCGAGACCCATGAGGACTACAAGGCGCCCACGGCCTCCAGCTTCACCACCCGCACGGCCCAGTGCCGGAACACCGTGGCGGCCATCGAGGAGGTGAGCGGCGGCCTCGCGGGCGCAGGTACCGCGGCGCGGCGCCCGGCACGGCCCGCGCCCTCCCGCCGCCCCGCATCCGCGCCCGGGGAAAACTTTCTGGTCCTCGGAGCTCGAGCGGCCCGGCCAGCCCTGCCCGAAACACAAGCCCTTTGTTCCCGTGGAGGTGGCTCGGGAGAGAGGCTGGGTGGCCACCTTGGGCCTTGGCGAGCGCCTCCCGACCCGCCCGCCCGCCCGCCTTTCCCCGGCCGGGGTCGGCGGCGGCGTCCTTCCCCCCCGGCGCGGCCAACTTCGGCCAGAGAGTCGGGGCCGCGGCGATCGTGGGACCCCTGCGCCCGCCGCGGCCCGGGGTCGTGGGTCCCCGGCGCCCTTCTTACCAACTTGTTCCAGAAGTGGCCCGGCGGGGGCAGCGGTGTGCCCCGATCGCCCGCTGCAGCCCCCTCGCCCAGCCCCGCAGCGCCCCGACTCCCGGCGGGTCTGGGGGAACCCGGGCTGCCCAGGCAAGGTGCCCAGGATGGCCAGGGAGGCCCTGTCCCCCCCCACACCGTGCCGGAGAGGAGCGCGCGCGGAGGGCCGGCGCCTGGAGGCCCTAGGTGGCCCCTCCCCAGTTACCTGTGTCATACCTGCCGAAACCCTGGTCGCCCCCCTTCCCCTCAACCTGGAAAAGGCCTCGTTTTAGTAAAGTGCTTCCAAGGTGCAAAGTCATGGTGCGGAGCTGCTAACCAGTGCGCTCTCCTGATGCGGGAGAGGGATCGCTTGGGAGTGAAGCGCTTAGCTTGAACATTCTAGCAGCCTGCGGTAGGGGAAGGGGCCAGAGTCCAGGGGCCGGGCCGGCTGCGGTTGGGGGCACAGTCTCACCTTGGTCCTCATTTTGCTTACCTACCAAACGGGATGAGTAATGCATCTTTTCTGCATCGGAGGCGTTGTGTGTAAAGTGCTTAGCGCTCTGGCTGGCTCATAATAGGTAACTGGTTTACAAGTCACACGTGTGACAACGGTGAATCTGTGATTACGTTTCTTTTCGCCAGAATGTTGAGTTACCGTCTTAAAATTGAGGATCGTAGGTATTTTAGAAGGAAATGCCTGGGCTAGTGTGTGTGTGTGTGTGTGTGTGTGTGTGTGTGTGTGTCCAGAGAGCTTTAAATTAAATGATAGCCTCCCCCCATACACATTTGACCGAAGCACCTGCTGTTAGGCAGTGCTTGGGGGAAAAATCTAGAATGTTTTTCCTTAGTGGAATTTTTTTTTTCCCCTTTGTAGACATAAACAGTCAATACTAGGCTAAATGAAAAATCCCAGATTCAGCATTCTGAATGTTTGGAAGTCTAGCTAGGGCATCCTCCTTCCCTTCCCTCCCTGTTTTTGGCAGAGGAGAGTTACATGTTTAAACCTTTGGTAGTGAATTCCTGATTCTCACATCACTCTCTACTTTTATCAGCAAGGCTTAACAAGATGCTTTCAGATGAGGCAGTTGGGTTTTTTTTTTTTTCTTCTTCGCAGCAAGTGCCAGTTGAAGAGCGATAGGAAAATATTCACGATGTTTTGAAAATACATCATTAATAATGCTTGTGAAAATGATTGCAGTCAGAAAGGTGGCTGAATACTTCTTGAGGAAAGGAGGGGAAGGAGGTTTTGTATATCACACCTAAAAAAAAAAAAACAGGCTTTTGTTTAAAGTTCAGCTTTTTCCCACTGTAGTTGTCAGTTCAATATTATTAACACTGGCAGATGTTGGAAAGCCATGCAAATAGGAGTTGCTATTAAAACTGGCATCCCCTTTCTCTGATTAATTTTTACAGTGGATGAATCCAGAGTTCTTTTTGTATGCTGTGCAGATTACCCTAGAGCTCAGTTACTGAGAAGATTAAAGAGAGACTGGATTTGGTCATTTGGTTAAATTGCAAGCTTGCTTCCTACTGCCATCTAAGCACAAATGAGTTCCGTTCTCCAACATAGAAAAATTAAAATCACTGCAGATTTATCTTACTTTAGGTAAATCCAGTCTACATGTTTGATGATGGCCTGTGTGAATCTGGATTTATAACTACATTTGAAAGTTGTTTACTTTCTCAGAGGAGTCAGAATTGATTACTTTAAATGATGCTCCCCCCACCCCAAGTAATGTTCAGTTCCATTACAAAAACTTGTTTTGTATATGGTTTAATAACAAATGATGAGCAAGGGATGATGGTGCACGCCTATAATCCCAGAACTTAGGAGGCTGAGACAGGAAAATTGCAGGCTTGTGGCCAGCCTCAGCAACTTAGTGAGGCCCCATTTCAAAATGAAGAAAAAAGCTAGGTGTGGTGGCACACACTTGTCATCCCAGTACTTGGGAGGCTGAGACCAGAGGATCGCAGGTTCACGACCAACCTTAGCTACTTAGTGAGGCCCTCTGCTACTTAGTGAGACCCTGTTTCAAAATAAAGAATAAAAACTAGGGCTGGGGCTGGGGGTGTAGCTCAGAGGTATAATGCTCCTGGGTTCAATCCCCAGTACCGCAAGGAAAAAAAAAGAATTAAAAAGGGCTGAGGATGTGGCTCTCAATGGTACCTCCCTTTCCCCCAATCCAATCCCCAGTACCACAAAAGAAAAAAAAAAATAACAACAACCAAATGATATCCTTAGTGTTTCGGTTTTAAATAAACATCCTTTTATACTGAGATGAGACATTAGAGTGGATATTGTGATAAAGTTATGCATTTGACAGAAATAAAGTTAAAAATTACTAGCCCTAAGGGTCTGTGTTTAAATGAATGAGTTATGGAATTAGTAAACTAATTTAAAAACTGAATAATCTTAGCTGGGCGTGGTGACACACCCTTGTAATCCCGGAATTTGGGAGGCTGAGACAGGAGGATTACAGGTTCATGGCCAGCCTTAGCAATTTAGTGAGGCCCTCTGTAACTTAGTGAGACTGTGTTTCAAAATAAAAATAACAGGGCAGGGGATGTAGCTCAGAGGGGAATCCCCAGCATCACCCAACCAAACCAAAACAAACAAAAAACCTGATTAATCTTTGTGAACCTATTTATTTCCAATGGAGGCTATGTCTGCTAAAAATTGTTTCAGACTGAATATGCTTTTTTCTTTCTTTCTTTTGCAGTGCAGGGGCTGAAATGTGCTTTTTGATTTGCATACCTGTAGCTGGAATATTAATAGCTACATGGTCCCCATGATATATAACACATCTGTTGTCTTTAGTTCCCATCTCTGATTTGTAGTTGAGGAAATTGAGACTAGGAGAGGTTAAGTAATTTGCTCCAGTTTATAGAGCTAGTAAGTGGAATTTGAACTTGGCTCCATGCTGTTCTCAGAAACTATGCTGCTTCCTCTTTTAATAATGCTGCATTCTCTAAATTACTCCTTCGTCAGATCAATCTGGGTTCAAGTTCAGACTCTACCACTTGCCAGTTGTATAAAGTTGAGTGAGATACACCTAACATTTTCTCAGCTTTAAAGTCTGGACAACAATATCTCTACTGAGGATCGTGTCTAGGGTACGCAGCACAAATGTCTTAACAGACAATCGGTTTACTAGGTTCTAACTGCTTGCCAGATTCCGTTATAGTTACTACACAGACCTTGGGGTGAGGATGGTAGTTACATGGGGAAGAGGAGGGGACATGGCTGAATGGTTGGGTGAGTGTGTAGATGAACCATATGTTTATTACTCCCTGTGCACCTTGCAGCCAGTTTGCTTTCTTGGCAGCGGGTGAGAACATAGCTGTGTTTTAGGATTTTCATGTGGCGATCCCTTTCTCTGGATGAAGTAGTCATTTTACACAGTTTCAGCAAATGTAACAAAGTCTAGTGCTGGACTAGAGTCTGTCCTGTGCTGTTGGAAATAATGGAGGAAATTAGTTGTAGCATAAATATGAAACGTAAGTTATTTTTTTCCTTTCTTTTTTATGATTTTTGTCTTATTTCATTGAACCTCTGGGCACTTTGAAATGTTCTCAGAAGAGGGAAAATTTGTATAATACTTGAAATGGTCACATTTTGAGTTAGACTCTCCTTCCTAGCACCATCCACTCTGCCTTGCTTATTTGGCATCCATGTCGTTTTAAAAATAAATTTGATGTTGACTCCTTGGTATTAAAATTTAATCGACTTCCTTCCAGGGCCATAATCTCTGTTGTCCTTGGTTACCTTGGAAATCTCATTGCTGTCATAGTCACAGGGTTCTAAGTGCAGGGGGAGGATGAACATCTGGACCTTGCAGACTCCCGGGGGCCCTGCTGTCCCCCAGCCAGACCGCTCCCGGTGGTTACAGTGGGGACCAGGCCTCTGCTCTTAAGGCAAGACTGAAAATCTGAGCAAGGCCCTTTGTGACTTGTTTGCAAAACAGCTCCTTCAAATCCCAGATGGACAGCTTTTAAATTTCTGGTCAGAAGGACATCACCTTGCCCAGTGCCCGCGTGTTCTTGGCAGTGAGCCTTCATGGGTCACAGGGGGCCACCTTTTATGCTGTTCTGAAATCTGAATTTTCCTGTATTTGGAACATTTTGAGTCCATCAAGAAAGGATTTTCTCTTCTTATGTGAGTTTCCCCTCCTGCTGCATTCACTTTCTCGCTTATGATTGTGAAAATACTAATCCTCCTCCTCCTCGATTCCAGGCTCGCTATCCATTTAGGATTTATGGAGTCTTGCTGTGTGTCAGGTGAAAAGACTAGAATACCAAGAAGAGTATGTTCTGTCTTTGAAGGAACCTACTGTCTCGGGGGAGAAACAGATAGCCTATAAGCAAAGGAACCAATGCACTAGAATACTGTGAGAGTCTCTCTGAAAGTGTCCAGGATGGAGTGGATGCACAAGGGTGGCAGTGGTCTGGCATGTCCAGGGCTGTGGTTGGAGAGGGCCTTGTATGGTTATTTGCAATGGAGTCCCAAAGCCAAGATAGTCAGTCATCTGTGGGTTCCCACATGCTGTCGTCGCCATGGTGGTTCAATATTGTCTTCTGTATCTGCCTCCCTGTCTTAGGTCAATATTGATCTACGCCAGAGCCGGTGGCCAGCCAGGCCTCAAGGTGGGATTTTCACATGCACCCAATTTGTAGAAGGCTGTTCAGGGCAAGAAATTAGAGTAGTCCTTGATTCTTTGACTCCACATTGCTAGGTTCAGGTGTCTTTTATCATGGAGCATATACATTCTAGACCCACACTGCACACTCTGGTAGCTTAAGATTAAAATTTAGCCTCTTGGCGGGGCGTGGTGGCACACCTTTGTAATCCCAGTACTTTGGGAGGCGGAGACTTGAGGATCCGGGTTCGCAGCCAGCCTCAGCTCGCTCTCTCTCTCTCTCTCTCTCTACTTAGTGAGGCCCTCCGCAACTTCGTGAGACCCGGTTTCAAAATAAAGTGTAAAAAATAGGGCCGGGGGTGTAGCGCGGAGGTAGAATGCCCCTGGGTTCAATCCCCGGGTACTGCAAAAAAAAAAAAAAATTCAGCCTCTTGGCCATACCAGCAGCATTTCAAACGCTAGTGGTGACTATATCGGACAGTGCAGTTTTAGACCCTCGCAACTCCAGGAATGATTCGTCAGCCACCAGCATTGGCCTCACCTGGGAACATGCTAGAACTCAGAGCCTCAGGTGCCACCCAAGACCTGCGAGTCAGGACCTGCATTTTCGCAGCTCCCCCAGGTGCACTACATGCACAGCAGAGTTTGAGAAGTACTGTTCTAGACTGTGATCTGGCTACTTGGGGCTTTGGTGGACCAGCGAAGCCTGGCCCCATGCCCTAAAATTCTGATTTGATTACTTTGGGTGAGGCCTGGAGTCTTGGCATTTTTAAAGGGCTCCTCCCAAATAGGGTTGATTACCACTGATAAGTAGGTGATTATGTAATGTCATGTCAGCTAGTGATGAATGCTGTAAGGGAAAGTTATGCATAATATGGGGGTAGGAAGTGATTTGGGAGATAAGGAAATGGAAGTCAGGAAAGGCCTCTCTGCAGTGGTGGCGGAGGTTGACTAGTCTGGAAGGCAGAGGACGCCAGCTCTGGAAGATCCGCAAATAGAGGAACTTGAGCAGAGGCCTCCAGTGTGAGTGGGTTTGGAGCACATAAGGACAGAAAGAAGGCCAGTGTTCCAGAATAGGAATGGGCGAGAGAAGGAGGAGAGACATCAGAGAGGTGGGTAGGGCCAGATTGCACAGAGGCCTCTGCCTTGGGGAGGGAATTTGGATTTTCTCGTGGTGTGATGGGAAGCTGTTGGAGGGTTTTGAACATGGAAATAACATGGTTTCATTTACATTTTTTAAAACTTCCCGGTGGTAGTTCCAGGGAAAAGAGAAAAGAGGAAGACCAGCTGGGGGTTGGGGGCGTGGTGGTCATCCAGGACAGAGGGTCTTCAGCAAGGTAGCGAGGGGTCCTTTTGAGATCGTGTGTGAGAAGACCCGGGAGAACCTGCTGGCAGATCCTCGTTACCGAGTGCTGGTGGCGAGGGGGGTGAATAGCACAGTTCCTGCCCCAAAGGAGGCCACAGCCAAGCTCAGTCCATCCAGGCCGCCTTAGTGAAGCTGGCACCATCCGGGGCTGTGTGCTGTGCAACGTGGCTGGTTATGGAACTTGTGTTGGGACCCAATCCCACGCCCTTGTTTTATTTTACTGCAGACACTGAGCAGGGAGGGACTGAAGCATAGCCACATGGAATGGGACCACAGGCTGCCTTGTTGCTCTCTGCGATTTCTGGGCAAATGATAGCAGGTGACACTTCTAGGCTGTGCCATGTGCCTTGGGCATGCTGTCCCCGTTTCAGTTCCCCCAACACTCCTCTTTTCCTTCTAAAAAGCGGCAGTGAAGCTGGGTGTGGTGGTGCATGCTTGGAATCCCAGTACTTGGGAGGCTGAGACAGGAGGATCCAGGTTCGCCGCCAGCTTCAGCTACTTAGTGAGGCCCTCCACAACTTTGTGAAACCCTGTTTCAAAATAAAGAATAAAAAAATAGGGCTGGGGGTGTAGTTCAGAGGTAGAATGCCCCTGGGTTCAATCCCCAGTACCAAAAAAAAAAAAAAAAAAAAAAAAAGCGGCGGTGAATTCACCTAGACATCATTCCATTGTATGACCCTGTGTAATCTGGCCTCAGAGTGAATTGGTTCCCAGGGCCCCTCAGGTACTTTTCTACCATTATCATCTCATATTGTCAGTGATGCTGAGGGATAAGTGGACCACCAATGGGAACCGGAATGCTTGGGCTGTATTTTTATGATAATGGCCATTTTTATAAAGGAGTTTGGTTGAGTTTATTCATTCGTAACTATATATTGGGCATCTCCCATATGTTGTCACTCCCAAGAGCTAGGGATGTAAAACAGGAGGGGACCTGCTCCTTCCCTGTAAATGACTTAATTCTGTGTGTGTGTGTGTGTGTGTGTGTGTGTGTGAAATTAGTATTTTATCTTCTTACCTTTTTTGTGCCATGAATCCCTTTGACACTGTGGTAAGGGTGATCTGTCTCTTTTCAGAAAGATGATGTAATTAATGCACAGAATAAAATACTTAAGAATCCAAAGGAAACCAATTATATTGAAATTCAGTTAGCAAAATACTTTAAAAATATGTGCCATACAAATATGTGCTCCTTTACTAATATGAGGATTTAGAAGTGGGCTCAATAAATACCTTAATAGCACTGTGAATGTAAATAACATTGTGAGATTTCTAATACCTATAATATGATATTACTGTATTTTTTTATTGGAGTTGCAGGCACTGCTAACACTACCATGCTGTGTTGCTTTCATTCTTAATTGAAGAAAATGCTCAATTTCAGCTAGACACTAATGAAGTACAGATGTATGTCTTTTTTCCAATCCAAGCTATGGGCTCCCTGAATTCAGACTTAGAATTCCACAGTTATGGTGCGGAGTCTTTGAGTTCCTTGTGTTTTGGAGTGATTGATTCTTCCACAACTCTGTTAAACTACTAACACTGTTGTTGTCATGAGTTGGGCTTGGGGTCTAGCTGAGGAGAACTGCACCCTGGGCCGGTGTTAGTGGTGTGAGGCAGTAAGGTGTTTGGAAGAACTCCAGCGGATGAGGAGAGCCGTCCAGGTTTGACATCAGTGGGCACATTGTATTGCATCAGCGTGAGACCTTGGCAGCTTCTCTGGCCCCATGTGTTAGTCCATATACATACTTTTGCATGCTTCAGAGTACCCCTGTCTTGAGAATCGAGCAGCACCGGGAGCTGGTGACCTCGGCAGGCCAGCTCTCCTATTTGCACCTTTATTGTTAGACTAGACAGTCATGTGATGCCCTTGATGCTGTAGGACAAGCTCTGGTGTGAGGTGCTAGCAGACTCACAAGCATTGTCTTCTAAAGGAGCCCTTGAGGTCTGTGCTGTGTGCAGTGAGTTTGTGAGTGAGGTTGTGTATTTGAAATGCTGCTGTCGCACCATGAGTGTTTGGTCTATCCAGAGCATGGCTCAAGTTGATGTCAGTTGATTTCCCCCCTTGTCTTTTCCTTCTAACACTTATTGGGTGGCTTTTGTGTTCTATGGATTTTTTTTTTTTTCATTTAGTTATCCTAAAGACCCTATCAGGTCCAGAGAAGTCAGATCACTTTACCAAGTTCACAGAGCTGGGAAGAGGTGTAACGGATTCAGAACAAGCATGTTGACACCAGAGTCTGTTTACTCTTGTCTCTCTCTCTCTCCCTCCCTTCCTCCCTTCCTTTCTTCTTCCCTTCTTCCTTCTTTCCTTCCTTCCTTCCTTCCTTCCTTCCTTCCTTCCTTCTTTCCTTCCTTCTTTTCTTTCCTTTTCATTTTGCAGTACTGGGGATTGAACCCAGGGACATTCTACCTCTGAGCTACACCCCCAGCCCTATTTTATTTTTTATTTTGAAACAGGGTCTTGCTAAATTGCTGAGACTAGCCTCGAACCTGCGATCCTCCTGTCTCAGCCTCTCAAGTACTGGGATTACAGGGGTGCACCACCACGCCCGGCGTGCTCTTTCTTTTAGCAGCCACCTGCTAAAAGAGCCTGTGAAGGCTCTTGCTGTTGATGCTGCTGGGCCAGCACGGCTCTCCTTGCTGCTGTTTCAGTGAGTTGTATCTGTGGCATTTCTTGAGTGGGTGCCTCTGGTAAATGCTTGCTGCCATTCTGTTTCCTCTCTGTCTCCTCCATCCTCCTAGCTGTGTTTCCTTTTTGCTCTGGTGGCATGCCCAGCCCCTGAGAGCAGGTGGTGAGTAGCCGGAGCATCGCTCACACCCTGAGGAGACCTGCCCTGCTAACACTGTAATGATGTCATCTTTCCACTTGATGCTGGAGATGGCTTTGTCAGTAGAATCAGGTGGTCGATGACAGTTCCCTCAAAAGATGGATTCCCTTGTCTTTTAGGAGTCAAACCAACCAGTCAGGATCTTGGGGGCCTCCTTCCCTAGCTTCTCAGAAGAAATCACATTATTAGACTTTAAAAAAATAATGACAACATTAGCCGACATTTTTTATGGCCTTAATTCTGTGTTAGGGAATGCTTTATTTCATCTTCTTGGTCTTGTGAGATAGGCCCTCTTTGTTTCACAGCTAAAGAAACTGAGGCTCACTGGGTGTGGTAGCTCACGCTTGTAATCCCAGTACTTGGGAGGCTGAGACAGGAGGATCTCAGGTTCGCGGCCAGCCTCAGCTACTTAGTGAGGCCCTCCGCAATTTAGTGAGACCCTGTTTCAAAATAAAGAATAAAAAATAGGGCTGGGGGTGTAGCTTGGCGGTAGAATGCCCTGGGTTCAATCCCCAGTACCGCAAAAAAGAAAGAAAGAAAGAAACTGAGACTCCAGGTTCCCTGTCCACAGCAGGTAGATGATAGAATGGGAATCCCACCCCAGGCCTGCGGAGATTAACACTCATGTCCCTCCCTCAGGCCCTGCTGCTGTTGGTCCTGTAATGCCCTCCGCCGTCTCCTGCTGGCGTCTCTGCCTGTGAGAGTTCCTCTGGGTCTCCTTAGTGCAGGTCCGTAATGATGGATCCTCTGCAGGCCAGACCTTATTGTTGCTGACTTAGAGAAGGTGTGATTGGCCAACCTCACGGTCATCAACCACTAACCCCTGGGGAGGGACTTAGCATTAGAGGTGCTTATTAAGTGACCTTAACTGCCAGGAAGTGAGTTAAAAGGAGATCTAGCCCCCTTAGGGCTGAGGGTTGGAGAAGGCTGCCGGGCTGTGTGTGAAGGGCTTGCTCCCGTGGTGATCCGACCCACAGTGTCCCTTGGTGTCAGCAAATCTGTGTTTGGAGAGGTGGCCCTGCAGGGTGAATCATGGACGTGCATGTCTAGGCAGACTCAAGCTGAGAGGAGCCAGTACTCTATCGCCAGCTAGGGGACTTTCGAGAGATGTGGAAGGCAGAGGAGAATGTTAAGTCCTTGTCCTACACCCCTCTGGTAGCCCTGATCTGCTACTGACCAGCTCCTGGCCTGAACAGGTGACTCACTGGCCAGCCTCATTTATAAGGAGGAGGGAAGTCCTGAAGATGCTTTCTGCTCTGTTACTGTCCGCAACACTGTTACCGGCCTTTTGCTACTTTTTACTTTTTCTAGCCATCTTCTTTACTTACTCTTTCTTCTTGGCTTTTTATAATCAGACATTCAAGAAGCTAGAGGTCAAAATGAGCTTTACATCTTCTAGACCCCCTTTTATTTTATTTTTTTTTTTTGTGGTATTGGGAATTGAACCCAGAGGCACTCTACCTCCGAGCTGCACCCCCAGACCAATTTTATTTCTTATTTGGAAACAGGGTCTCACTAGGTTGCTGAGAGCCTCACTAAATTGCTGAGGCTGTCCTTGAACCTGCAATCCTCCTCTCTCAGCCTCCCAAGTACTAGGATTACAAGTGTGCCCCATCACACCTGGCTCGCCCCCTTTTTAGAGAGTCCCTCCCCTGAAATATCCCTGGAGCCATCATGGCGGTTGGCTCTGGTGTTGAAATTCCATTGGGTACATTGCTGGTTCACGTTTGGGACAAGTGGAGCTGTGTTGTTTCTCATGTTTTTTTTTTTTTTTTTTTTTTTTTTTTTTTTTTTTTTTTTTTTTTTTTTTGTTGTCTTTGCTGCTTGCCTTGGTCTTTTGATTCTAACTTGTGCTGTGTTTCTATGGGGAAAACCAGGGCATGTTCATGGTTGCAGGGTTTTGTGGCCAGTAAATAATGTGGACTTGTGAACATTAAGTGAATACTGACTTTCTTATATCAAGGTGCGAATAGCTTTTCCCTAGATTTTGGGAAAGCTGATGTTGTTAGCATTGGAAGACGTGCTCTCTCTTATAAAGCAGTGAGTACCACATTTGCCCTGTGGGTTTGGTTGTGCTTGTTGGTGGAGTAGAAAGACTACTAGCCAGGAAGTTAGGAAAGCTGGGTTCTGCTTCTAACTTGGCCTTCACCTTACTGTGTAACCTTGAGCCAGTCCCTGGATGTCTAGTCTGTTAAATGAGGGATTTGGACTAGATGATCTCTGGCCACCCTCCCCAGCCTGAAAACCTCATGTATATTGGATTTTAAAAGGCTCTGGAATAAGTGATAGGAATAAAAACGAGCAAGAAATGGGTAGTTGATAGTCCTGAAAAGGCAGCAGAGGTGCTGAGCTATATCTTCAAGTTGAGTTATTTATTTATTTAGAAAAAAAAAACTTTCTATATCTTCCTGAGGTATTTTGTGTTGTTATTGTTGTTGCATTTAAAAAATTGAGATAAGATTCACATACCCATAAAAGTTATCCTTGTAAAGTGTTCAACTCAGTAATGTTGAGTGTACTCACAGTTGTGGAACCACCACTGCTGTTCAATTTCAGATCATTTTCATCGCAGAAAAGAAACCCATACCTTTGACAGTCACTCCCCATTCCCCTTTCTCTTCATCCTTGACAACTGCTAATGCACTTTCTATGGATTTGCCGATTGCAGACATTTCACAGTATGTGACTTTTGTGTTTGTCTTCTTTTACGTAGCCTCTGGTTTTCAAGGTTCATCCAGTTATAACACGAATCTGTACTTTATTCCTTTTTATGGCTGAATAATATTTTATTGTATGCTATGACATTTTGTGTATCCATTTATCAGTTGATGGCCATCTGGGTTGTTTCTGTTTTTGGCTCTTGTGAATAATGCTACGAATGTTTTTGTCCAAGTCTTCGTATGCTCATATATTTATTTTCATTTCTCTTGGGTATAGAGCTAGGAGTGGAGTTATTGAGTCATATGGTAACTCTTATGTTTAACTTTTTGAGGAACTGCCAGACTGTTTTTCAGAATGGCTGCACAACTTTACCTCCCCATCAGCAGTGTGTAAAGGTTCTGATTTCTCCACACTTGTCAACACTTGTTATTGTCTGTCTTTTTGATTACACCCATCATGGTGGGTTTGTTGGATTTACATTTCCCTAATGATGGGACTAATGATGTTGAGTGATGCTTCCTGTGCCAATACCTATTTGTATATCTTCTTTGGAGGAATAGTTATTCAAATCCTTTGCCCATTTTTTTTTTAAATGTGGGATTACTTGTCTTACTATTGTTAAGTTGCAAGTGTACTTCATGTGTTCTATATACATGAGACCCTAATCAGATATATAATTTGCAAACATTTTCTCCCATTTTGTGCATTTTCCTCTCTCTCACTTGATGATGTCCTTTGAAATGCAAAAATTTTGAAATTAGGTGAAGTTCAGAATAGCTATTTTTACTTTGGTTGCTTGTGCTTTTGGTGTCATATCTGAAAAACGATTGTCTAACATATGTTTATAAAACTTAGGTTTTATAGTTTTAGCTCTTGCTTTAAGGTCTAATCCATCTTGAGTTAATTTTGTATGTGACGTATGGTAGGGGTCCACCTTCATTCAACAAATCCTAGTACCATTGTGGAAAGGATTATTATTTTCCCTTTGAATTCTCTTGGCATCCTTTTTGAAAATCAGTTGATCTCTGAGGCATGGTTTTATTTCTGGACTCCTAATTTTGTTCTGTTGGTCTTTACAACTTTCTTTTATGTGCCAGCACCATGGTCTCCATTATTGTAGCTTTAGGTGAATTTTGACATTAGGAAGTAGGAGTCCTCCAGCATAATTCTTTTCCAAGTTTGCTTTGGCTCCTCTGGGTCCTTTGCATTTCCCTAGGAATTTGGGGATGAACTTCAAATGTCTGCAAGAAATCCAGCTAGGATTTTTCATGGGGTTCGTGTGATATCTGTACATCAATTTGGGGAGTATAGATATTTCAATAAACCATCTTAACATCCTCTAACCTAAGAACTTGGGATCTTTTCCCATATATTTGCCTTACTTTCTTTCAACAATGTTCTTTTGTTTAATTTATATTTAAATTTTTATTCTTTTTAGCCAGGCATGGTGGTGTACGCTTATAATCCCAGTACTTGGGAGGCGAAGACTGGAGGATCAGGGTTTGCAGCCAGCCTCAGCTACTTAGTGAGTCCCTCTGCAACTTAGTGAGACCCTGTTTCAAAATAAAGAATAAAAAGTAGGGATAGGGGTGTAGCTCGGAGGTAGAATGTCCCTGGGTTCAATCCCCAGTACCACACACAAAAAAAACTTTTTGATGCTATTGTGAATGGAATTGTTTTCTTAATTTTATTTCTGGATTATTCATTATTAGTATATAGAAATAGTTATTTTTTTGTATACTGATAGTATATCCTGCAGGTCGCTGAATTTATTTATTGACTCTCACAATTTTGTGTGTATATGTGTATATTCTTAGGATTTTCTGTAACAAGATATCATCTGCAGATAGAGATAGTTTTATTCCTTAACAAGGTGGCTACATTTTATTTATTTTTCTTGCCTAATTGCTAGATTAGTGTGTTTTTTTGTCACACTGGGGATTGAACCCAGGGTCATTCTATCTCTGAGCTACATCCTCAGTCCTATTTTATTTTTTATTTTTAACAGGGTCTCACTAAGTTGCTGAAGGTGTCCTTGAACCTGTGATCCTCCTTTCTCAGCCTCCTAAATACTGGGATTACAGGTATGTGCCACCACACCCAGCTGGATTAGTTCTTAATCATCTTTATGTGCTAATAGTTTGCACAAAATAGTGGTTCAGTAACTTTACTAAATGACTGTCTTTAGTATTATAACAACTGTTTTTATGTGCAGCTGAGATTCCTCATGTCTAACTTGATTTGCTTTATTCCCTCTCCTTTGGGCTCTGTGTGCACTGAGAAATGAGAAGATTTGCTGCTTAGTCTTTAGTGGTGGAGGATGTTAGTGGAAATATCTGGTGCATTGGCACCTGACTTTTGCCTCTGCCCACGGTGTTCACGAGGCCCTCTGGGGCTTGCAGTTTTGTAGGAGCCTGCCTGTCTCTTCTCCCAACACCAAACATCTCCCCATGGTTTTTAGCACGGCTGTGTTTTGGTGGCCTCTGACCGTCAGCATCACCCTGTTTTTTTTTTTTTTCTATCACCTTGTAAATTGTTTGTTTTTCTTTTTTGGCAGATAGGATTGGGGCGTGTTTACTGTTGGAGCAGTTGGGCTGTCAGAACCTGTAGCTTTTGTTTGCCTTGTTGGGGCTCGCCAGGTCAGGAGCTTTCCATGTCTGTTGTGGCTTGCAGGGTCGGGAGGTTGTGCTGGGTTTGCTTGCCAGCAGGGAGAGCCCTCGGTGGTAACGCTGGCAGCAGAATGCCCTCCGCCTTCTTCCCTCCTCCTCCTCTTCTGTCTTGCACACTCCTGGTTCCCCCTTTTCCCTGGGGACTAGAACGCTTATGCTGCAGCCTGAGTCATGTCCAAAGCCCACCTTTCTCATCCCCTCTCTCCTTCTCTTTCCCCTGCATTTTCTGCCGACCTTCACTCCCTTGATGTAGTCCCAGACCCTCCGGGCCTGTGTTTTCTTTTTTCAAAAGCTGTTTCCCCAGAGGGGACTCGGGAGGGAGCTGTAGTTAGGTCGCCCTCAGAAGCTGCTGCTTTGGAAACGACATTGAATGTTGACCTCCTTTCCCCCAACCCTGCCTTCTCTCGGTTTTCCAGAACCAGAATTATGCTGTCTTTTCAAATGATCTGTTATCTTCTATAGCAGCATTGGAAGGAGCTTAATTTTTGAAGTGCACACTTTTCTTCTTTATGGTCAGAGGGATAGAAAGGAGGTTTGATTGATCTTATGACAAGGTGGCTTTAGTCAGTGCCAATATGAAATTTCTTAAAGGCCCCTGTTTTATTTGCTCTTAATTTATGAACCTCCTTGGGTCCTTCAAGCATCTGTACACTAAGCCAGAGAGACCTGATCTGTCACATCCAGGGCTTTATTTCTGCCTCTAATATGACATGAACTACTGTAGGGTTTTGACATTCTGCTAGATTTGGGCTTGAATCAGGGAGTAGTAGTGTCAGCAAATGAGTGTTTCAAAAATTTGTTATAGTTTCCGAAGGAAAATATACTGTTGTGATTCAAAAAAGCTGTCAACCATAAGGCATTCATGAGTGCTTGGAAGGGAACAAAGAAGACCCCAAGGCAAGGGGAAGGAGCTCAGTAGAGCCCAGTCTGTTTCCCTGTACAATGGAGGCTTGTCATCCTCAGGCTCCCAGCAAAGACCACACGGTGAAATAGCAGCAGAGCCCAGTGCTCGGTAGCTGTGGACAGTGGAGGCAAAGAAAAAAGAGAAGAGACTAGACCAGCTCAGAAGGGGGGACCACTTGCTACTCCAGGGCCCCCAAGGGTCTCACTAAGCCACACTGAGTGTCTCCTCACACATAGGTTGGTCTTTAAGTCAGTCACAATCAGGGCTGGGGATGTATCTCGGTGGTAGAGCGCTTGCCTAGCATGTATGAGGGCCTGGTTTTGATCCATAGCATGGCAAAAACAACAACAAAAAAATGGTCCTCTGCTTTGGTGGGCTGGGAAGCATGACATTTCTAAGGAAAGTTTCCATGAAAATAGTTTTTTAATTTTAGTGTATAATTTGATGAGCTTGAATTCACTGAGAAAATTAATTCATGTGGAACAACTCCTTCCTATACTGTTGGTTCAAATAAGACTTTGGGCGTGTCTTTGAGGGTGAAGTTTTGGGTTATAGCAGAATACATAGAGATCTGTTTCTGGGGCAGGTCGTCTTATGTGAGAACAAGCCATAGAGTGCCGTGCAGGTATCTGGGTTGAGTGCAAGGGGAGGAGAATCAGTCTGTTATGTATCAACATGCAATTGATACATCAATGCAATCGCTACATCAATTGATACATTAGTTGCAAGGAGAGGGAGAATCAGTCCAGTGATGTATCAACATGCAACTGATACATCAATTGATACAGCAATTTCTTGGAGTGGGAGAATCAATCTGTGATGTATCAATATGCAATTGCTACATCAATAAAATCAATACATCAATTGATACATCAGTTGCAGGGAGAGGGAGAATCAGTCTGTGATGTATCAACATTCAACTGATATATCAATTGATACATCAATTGCTAGGAGAGGGAGAATCAGTCTGTGATGTGTCAATATACAATGGTACATCAACACAATTGATACATCAACATGCAATTGATACATCAATGTATCAACATTCAGTTTTCTGGCTGGCCTCCCAGTACTCTGGCACTTTCCAATCCAGAGTGCCCCCTGTTTACAGTTCTTAGTATGCATGTAGGGCCCCATGTCAGACCGAATTTGCCCCAGGTAAGGACTAAGTATGACTCTTTGCATGCACACAGCCCAACATGGTGCCCAACTCATGGTTCTCAGAAAATGTTGAGTGTCCAGGCCCTGGCAGTCCTCTGATTTTGTGATTTCACGTCTTTTCCTTTAAAAGGCTTGCTGTGTGTTTGGAAATAAATTCATTTTGGTTGGCAAAATCAAGGTTGTCATGTCATCTTTTGAAATAATTAGAGCGATAGGAAAATCTTTAAAGAATTATTGAAGTGTCTGCTCTATAAAGCATCCCAATTAATAGTTAATTTCTTCATTGAAAAATAAATCAATTGTGTCTTTTTCTTTGTAAAGCTTCCCTAACAACCCCTGTGCATCAGAACATCAGAACTACTTTCTCCTCTGAATTCTTTTTTTTTTTTCTTTTTTTCTTGCGGTACCGGGGATTGAACCCAGGGGCTTTCTACCTCCGAGCTACATCCCCAGCCCTATTTTTTATACTTTATTTTGAAACCGGGTCTCATGAAGTTGCGGAGGGCCTCACTAAGTAGCTGAGGCTGGCCGAGAACCCGGATCCTACAGTCTCCGTCTCCCAAGTACTGGGATTACAAGCGTGCGCCACCATGCCCGGCTTCCTCTGAATTCTTGAAGTAGTTACTCTTTGGCTCACTTCCTGTGGCCTTTTTGTCCGTCTATCCACCCACCATCCATCTTAGCTCCATCCCTGGGACAGACTTAGGTGTCTGTTTTCTGAAGCATAATGTGTTCTACAGCTGCGAAGCTTGGTGGGCTCCATACAGCTCTGGGTGCTCTTGGGTGCTGGGGCATGGTCCTGGTTCCTCTCTTCTGTAGAGGGGAACTCTCATGGGAGGAGGGCATGGGAGGGTTAGCTGGAGTTGAGGTGTGTACATTGAAACAATGCACGTTGTGTAAAGGTCACTTAACTTTGTCCCTGTTTGATCAGGACAGAGGTCAGCAGGCTACAGCCCATAGGCTGTTTGTGTATGCAGAAAATAAAAGCTAAAAATGGTGTTTAGGGTCTTTAGGGTTGCGGGAGGAAAAAAAAACCCAAAGAATATACAATACACTGTGTATAATATGGCCCACAAAGCCTAAAAAATGTACCGTCTGGCCCTTTATGGGAAAATTGTGTCCTATTCCTAGGGTAGAGCTTTGAGTTCAAGGAGTTAGAGAGCCTGTCCCAACCTGGAACAGAGTATTTGGGTTGTAAAGAACTGTAAAGTCATTTATTTGTCTAGTGGTCATGTGACACACGGACCCTGTTCAAACATCTGCTATCGTAGTGACCAGATACTTGCTCCATATGGAAATGGACTTTAGACATTTTTTTTTTAAATGTGTGTGGTACTGGGGATTGAACCCAGAGGCATTCTACCTTTGAGCTACACCCTCAGCCTGATTTTATTTCTTATTTGGAAACGGGGTCTCGCTAGATTGATGAGAATCTCACTACTTGCTGAGGCTATCCTCTAACCTGCGATCCTCCTGTCTCAGGCTCCCAAGTACTGGGATTACAGGCATGTGCCACCATGCCTGGCTCACCCTTGGACATTTGTATTAAATGAAAGCAAATTGTTTTGCTTTATCTGCTGTGGTCCTATCTTACCTCTTGAAGTCCCTTTAAGCAAGTCCAGCTGTCAAGTGGGTGAGAGCTGGATTATGGAGGACTGGGATTGTCCACTGGGAACTGATTCAGGAAGTTGCATGGAAATATCGAAGGCTTTGGAGTAGAGGAGTCACCTGAATCAAGCTGTGCTTAAGGATGGCTGGACTGGAGCCAGGCGCGGTGGCGCACGCTTGTAATCCCAGTACTTGGGAGGCTGAGACCGGAGGATCCGGGTTTGCGGCCAGCCTCAGCTACTTAGTGAGGCCCTCCTCCACTTAGTGAGACCCTGTTTCAAAATAAAGAATAAAAAATAGGGCTGGGGGTGGAACTTAGAGGTAGAATGGCCCTGGCTTCAATCCCCAGTACTGCCAGAAAAAAAAAAAAAGTATTAAGGAGCCTATCGTTTAAAAATAAAAGATCCTTCATTCATTAAGTGCCTGTTTATTTATATAAAGCCTGTCATACACCTGTATCTACCACTGGGAGCAGGGTCCTCCCCTGAGGCCGTGCAGGACGCAGCTTGGTCTAC
Source organism: Glis glis (assembly GCA_004027185.1). NCBI lineage: Eukaryota > Metazoa > Chordata > Mammalia > Rodentia > Gliridae > Glis > Glis glis. The sequence continues at coordinate 18,994 of PVJS01024381.1, forward strand.
CTGCCACTTGAGCTTTTCTTCCCCAAATACCGTCTGCCTGTCTCTTGGTCTGTCTCTGCTAGGAGCTCCTCCCTGGCCCCTACAGGACCACTCTGTGTCACTCATGCCCTCTCTCTTAAGCCCTGGCCCCAGGGCCATGGGTGAGTTGGAGGAAGGACTTGGGGGCAGGTCCTGGGAACACCATCTGCCGCTCACCTCCTGAAAACGCCAGCCATCTAAACAGTTGGCTCTGACCTCGCCTAGCATCTCTCAGCTTCCACTCGGGGCCCAGAAGTGCCTGGAGGTTGGAGAGAGGGGCAGGTGGCACCTTGTTCAGGAGCCAGCCCTTCCTCCCGCCTGTTGGGATTAGCGTGCGGCTTGGAGGGTTCCTGGGGGTGCCGGGGGGTCACGTAGCTAGGAGGGTGTGGGGAGCTGCCACTCAGACCACCACTCCTGTGGATCTGGAATCCGCTCATCTGTCTCAGCATCTCCAGCCCCGCGGAGCCTGGGGAGCTTTCCCTTTTCACTAGCTACCTCCGTGTCCCCACATCCTACATTGTTAGGGCGCTTGGTCTCTGCTGCACCCGATAGCCCCTAAACCCTAAGAGCACATGTTCTGTACGGGGAGGGACTTAGGAGTCCCCTGTGCCCTGAAGCTCCAGGCACGAGAGCACTGTCTGCCCTCCCTGCAAATCCAGCGGTGAGCCTCCCACAGCACAACAGTGCTCCGTTTGCACGGTGAGCCTGCTTCCTGCGTTACTGTTCTTATTTCCTGAAGGCAGCTGCAAACTCCAGGAGCTCATTTTTCTTTTCTTCTTTTAATAAGCTCTTATTTTTACTTATACTCGGCTGTTTTCAAAACACTGGGTAGGAGAGGCATTGTGACATTTTTACAGCCAGGGAGACAGCCTCCTGGAGGGTTAGCGACTTCCTAAAGTAAGGTACAGACTTAGTGGTGGCCCTGAGACTTGAACCAGGACCATACAGCTCTTGTCCAATGACCTTCCGCTTTCCTAGAATCAGTTGAGTCTCTGGAAGGTGCTTGACAATTATTTTATTGAATTAAAAAAATGTGTGGAGCCAGGTGTGGGGCGCATGCTTGTAATCCCAGTACTTGGGAGGCTGAGACAGGAGGATCCGGGTTCACAGCCAGCCTCAGCGACTTAGTGAGGCCCTCCACAACTTAGTGAGACCCTATTTCAAAATAAAGAATAAAAAATAGGGCAAGGTAGAATGCCCCTGGGTTCAATCCCCAGTACCACAAAAAAAAAGTGGGCGTGGCATTTGTGAGTACTTGTGTGTGCCCAGGTTCATGCTGTGTTCAAACTTCTTCAGTCTCTATTTGAAAAGGGGTTTCAAGTCTTGTGTGTGCACTGTGGCGTTCCTGTCTTTAGACAGTGGCTGGTGATTGGAGAGGACAGATAACGGAGACATGTCCGCACGTTACATCAGAGGAGTGTGTGTAGTAGTACCGGTTTCTATTAATACTAGTGGCATTGCCTGTTCCGGGAAGAGGCGCTGCTTATTCTTAATAAGCAGATAACAGCAGCAAGACTGGAGAGGACAGTCCAGATAACATTACGAGTGTCAGGGTAATTATAATTGAATGCGGTGGGGCGGATCTTTTAATAGAAGGTTTTAGGAGTTCCTCGATTTTCGTGTAAGGCATAATTCATGACATGCCCTGGATAAGGAGGTCTTTAGCCACATAGCCTCGGAGAAGTCATCATCTTAAATCATCATGGGGATGGAGCCTCCTCATGAGACCCTCCTATCTTCCTTCAGTATTAAAAATACGTTCATGTCATCTGTCACAGTGCGTATGCTAGTTTCAGTGCCTATTTCTGCTTTTACTTTCTGCCCACTCACTGTGTTAAAGGAATTTTGGGTAATAGCTAAGTGATACCCGATCTTTGAGTCTATAATCACATTCCCGATTTTTCTCACTCCGTTGTTTGCTGTGTTTTGCTCTCTGGTCTCTGGTCCCTCTCCCTTGGGAAGGGTGATTAGTGGCTGGAGGAGGAGGAACTTGGGGGGCTGGTGGATGACATGTTGCCCTTTCTCCTGAGCAGAGTTCATCTGTGCTGCCCCAGTGAACGGTCTCTTTCCATCTGGCCATCCTATAGATGAGAAACGATGGCGCCATTGAAACATTGAATTTCTCAGACTCTCAGGAATGACAGGATGTGTGTAAGACCTGACACACCTAAATGCAGATTATTTCTGTTGATACTTAATATATGTAAATTTATGCTGCGTAGTTGACAATGCGATTCTGAATGGTGCTCTTCCTAAATAGTGCAATATCACTGAAATTTTAGTTTTATCACATCAGTGAGTTCATTGGGAGCCCTGTTTCTTGCCCAGTTTCTGTGACAGTCCCAGCAGCTCCACAAGCCCCTCGCAGGGCTGCGGCCCTGGGGGTGGAAGATTTGCCGCCTTCTGGGGCGAGTGCTGCCTGGTTGGTTCCCTTCGGAAGGGGCGAGTGCTGCCTGGTTGGTTCCCTTCGGAAGGCCATGAAGGTCTTCTCATGACATGGGAACCCCCTTTGAGGGATGCACCATGGGCAGTCAGGACAGAAAGCGTACTTGATGGGGAGTGTTGGTCCTGGGGTTGTTGAGCGGGGCAGGGAGCACTTTGGGAGGAAAGTGATGGTTCCCTTTTCAAATGTGTGTGCCCCCCTACCCTATCCTCTCAAATTCAGGGACAGAGAGGCCAAGGAGATTCAAAGATACAAGAGTAGGTTGGGGGAGTGGCATGAGCCGGAGGGGACCCCATGTAGCCTCTGTGGCGTCCAGTGTGTGCTTCGTTCCTGCTTGGGGAACATTGGTCACTGGGTTAGACATTGCTCAGTGGCCACCACAGGGGTATTAGCCCCACCTCTGTTGTCCTTTCCCTCCGACCTCCCTCGGGCCTGGACAGAACCTGTCCCCTGACTGTTGATAAGCAACCTGACCACTGTGCATCCAGCCCCTGGCTGAGCTGGGATGAGGGGTGGGGCAGAGCAGACGGGAGAGGTGACCACCCTCCTTGGTATGCTGCTGGCCAGGTGGAGAGGCCCAGTGTGACTGGATGACAGTGGAGCTGTGTGGCGGGTGGAGCTAGGCTTGGTAGTGGCGGGTGTCCTGTAGGAGCCCGAGACTGTGCTGGACCTGGGTTAGGCAGCCTGGCACAGCCTGCACACAGGACCACTGGAGGATACGTGTGCAGTAAGTGACGGGGCAGATGACAGCAGGAGGAGGCCAGAGAGAGCCTTCTAGGAGGGGCAAGGTACCTGAGCCTAAGCAGGAGGGGACAGGTCGATCAGTGCACCGGGGAGTGCCAAGCCCCACGCTCACCTGCAGGTTGGGGGATGGGTGTTGGGGCTGGGGATCATGTCTAGCTGTGGTGGTCATCACTGTGGGCCAGGGTAGAAATGAGTGTGTGGGGGCGAGGAGGGGGCCTAGCCTTGCTCCAAAATGTAAGAAGGTGCTGTTTGAGAACAGTTGGTGGGTTTGTGCAAGAAGATTATTGTTACTGTGTTTATCTCCGTCGTCGAAGGTCCACCTGTCCTCTACAGGCACAGGGGCATTTTCTGATGTGCTAGAGTCCTGGATTTCTGGGGCACTCCTAGTTTCAGAGTAAGCATACATGTAGACACATGATTACAGATACAGAGGCAGTTGCTATGGCAACAAGAAGTCAGTCAGACCTGAAGGAGTAGAAAGGGCTGATTTGCCTGGATCTAGCAGAGACTCAGATGACCTGGGATAGGTTCCCGGGCGGGGTTCTGTGGGCAGGTCCGACCTTGGCAGGGGCATTTACTGTGCAAAGGTCTTCCAGAAACTGTTGGCTGAGCCCAGGGCTGGGGAGGGCTCTAGAACCTGCAGGAAAAACTCTTGCCATGACTGACTGGCCGCGGGCAGGCCTCCAGCGGCATCACAAGTGGCTTTCCCTGGCGGGAGGGAAGGCGAGCAGTCTCCGCCCGTGGACAGGGACGCTGCCGCTGAGAACCGAGATGCTAACAACAGTGCCGTGTCCCAAGCCACCTGCAGATATGGGGAGGGAAAGGAAGCTGTCCCTCTCCAGGGACGGTTGTTAAGAAAGTGCCCGCATTTCTCATCACGAGGCTCTGGCAAGGATGGCGATGCGGCCTGGCAGCCGTGTATGAGGGAGGCCCTTGGCTTGCAGGCCAGCTTCTCGCCTCCCGCAGCACAAGCCCCTGCCCCATCTGGCGTGGAGATGGCCGTGTCCGTGTCTGGTTTGCGGTTCTGGGTCACTTTCTCTGAGCCACTTCCTTTTTCTCGTGCCAGTGTGGGCTGCAGGAATTCCTTCCCCCTGCCAGTGGGACGGAAGGGAGGGAAGAGCAGTGGTCGGGCATTTCTGTCTGCTGGGAGGGTTTGCTGGTGTGACTCCTCCCATAGACAGGACCTGGTCACCTCTAGGGGGCAGGTGACAGTGTCCTTTGGCTCCCCACTGGGGTTTGGGGTCTCTGGTCTTCCTCCGACCTTGGTCAAGAGGGACTTGCTCTAGGATTTCTGTCAGGTCACACCTCACTTTGAGCCCGTTTTATTTTTATTTCTTTGGTACTGGGGATTGAACTCAGGGACATTCTACCTCCCAGCCCCATTTTTTATTTCTATTTTGAAACAGGGTCTCATTGAGGTTGATGAGAGTCTCACTACTTGCTGAGGCTGTCCTTGAACCTGCGATCCTCCTGGCTCAGCCTCCCAAGTACTGGGATTACAGGTGTGCACCACCATGCCCGGCTGAGCTCCAGTTTTAAAGAGTGATTAGGTTGGTGGTAAGAGCTTGGGCTTTGAATAGACTGGAATTTGTGTCGTAACATTGTACCTGCCACCTGCTTGGTGAAAGGCCAGGGAGTGTTCATTCTCTGTGATAAACAGCTGCCTCCTGAGGCCGGGCTCTGCCAAGCCCCCTGCTCAGACGCCTGGGCAGCCACCCTCTGGCCACACTACTGGAGGGCTCTGCTCTTGTTTGTCGACTTCCCCAAAGCAGCGGGCCTGCTGTCTGCCTGGTCTTTGGGTGTCGCCAGCATCCATACTCTGTCCCCACACTCATCCTGCTGTTCGGAACCCTCATGCCTCTCCTTCCTGTTGGAGACTTTCCTCACTTCAACCTCTGCCTGCCCTCCCCCTGCAGGGGTATTTGGTGCCCTTTCCTGTAGTAGGTAAGAATCGAGGGGCTCCTCCAGCCTTGTGTAAGCCACCCGCCACGACTGCATGCCCTTTGGGAAGTGGCGTCTGTGGTCATCATGGCTTGCCTCCAGCTGCTTCTCTCATCCTCTGCTGCTTTAATCTCTCTTGACCTGGTCCCTTTCTTTATTCACACAGCTCAGTTCCAACCCCTGCCACTTACCAGCTCGGTTATACAACAGCCTCTGCCCCACTGCAGTCAAAGATTTGACCTTTAACCTGGTCCCCTTGACCTTCTGGGTAATGGCCAGACTGAACCACAGACAGCCCTGAGTGGTCTGGCCACTGCCCCCTCAAGCTCTGTCTGTCCACAACCATCTTCTTTTCTCCTGGTCATCTTCCTGGCTCTGCCCATTCCCTCCTTGGACATCCTCTTCCCACCAGGTCTCCTGCCTCTCCTTTCCCCACAGCACTTAACACCCCTCACATGGTACATCATTTACTTGTTCTATTTTATTTTCTATCTCCCGTCCACCCCAGTAGATGGTAACCTTCACTGGGACAGGGGTTTTTGATTGCACCCTGAATCATGCCTGGCCCATCACGATGCTTAAGAAGCATTTGTCAGGTGCATACAACTGGCCAGCAAATACAGCTTAGATTGCAGGGAGCAAAACCACATTCTTGTGAGTTGTGGTGTGATCGGTTCTTTGAAAGCTTGTTTTCTGGTCATAGGGTTTGTCCACTTGATTCCTAGAGGACAGTGGTTTGAAAGTTGAATTAGCGAGTGTGGATGCCTCAAAAAATGAGGACGTACCTGAATGACTCATTCCTACCCAGTGCAGAATGGGCGCCCTGGCCCTCTGGAGGAAGGGGTGCCAGGAGGAACTTGCTCAGCTACAGCCTGGTTCCCTGTTCATCACCAGCAGGGCCCCACAGAGTCTTTGTGTCTCTGAACTGCTGCCCATTAGGAAGGGAGAGTGCTGCCAGTCTGTGCTCCTAGTTTCTTTTACTCGGTGGACCAAAGTAGTTTCAAATTAGAAAGATCCAGCGATGCAGCTTTGAAACAGTCTGATTCATCTGCTTATTGTCCAGGAGGGATGGCGCTTAGCCCCGATGGTGGCTTTGAGAATGATCGACATCTGTGTGACAACTACAATGGAGGCTGGTATTATTGTTGGGGCTTTGGAGAGTCTATCAGATAGTGAAGGAGTTGAGAAGCCATGGGTACCACCTGCTCTGTGACCCCATTTTCATGTTCGCAGCATTGTCTTGGGGAAATCTATTTATTTGTCAGTGTTGAGATCTCTAAAGTACAGATTAGAGGGTTACTTTGATAAGAGGCTTTTATGCTCTCCATGCTTTTTTCTTTGTAGGCTCTGGTAGCTTCAGTGTTTATAATTTTTTTTTTTCTCAGAGACAGCTTTTTATAAATCTTCAGATTTCACTGTTTAGTACCACTCGTAAGATGTATGTGGTGGCCTGGGACCAGCCTGCTTTGCAGGAAGCGCAGAGCTGGCTAAGAATGCCCATTTCTCGCAGAGCGCCTGTTCTCTCTTAGCCTGTGCAATGCTGAGAGCATCTATCTGCCTTGAAGCCAGCTGGACCTGGGCTCAAACACCGGCCTCACCAGCTGACACCAGTGTGGCCCTGGGCAAATATGCTCACTCCCTTGTTTGTATTTAATAAACACTTATCTTGCACTTACTGTGCGCCAGTCACTAAGTGCTTAACAAATGTCAATTGCATTTAATCCACACAGCAACCCTGTTGCTGGGTGCTGTCATTGCACCCATGTTTAGAGAGGAGGGAATGGGACTCAAAAAAAAAAAAAGCATGTCATTGCAGAGAGGTGGATGACTTTGGAAGTCTAAAGCTGCCATCCCGCCTCAAGGTGGTCTTCATTTCACACTTCAGCATGACGTGTGCCGCCTCTCAGCTTCCATCCTGAGCTTTCCAATCTATAAAATGGGAGACACTAGTAACAGGGCTGATTGGAGACAGGACTGGTGTGAGGATTCAGTGAAGGCCTGGGATGCAGCTGGTGCAGGCCCATTGGATGGCGACGGTGCCTCGTACGTAGCATTACTGCGTCTGTCTGGTGGAGAGATACAAGGTCACAGGTGGTATGTGGCCTTCTAGTGCCACTGGTGACAATGAGGAGGAAGTGGGAGCAGGGGGTGATCACTGCTGCTGGGCCACCGAGGGAGGGGTGGAAGGGGAGGGTGGGGCAGCTGGGGACCTGTCCACTGCCTGTGAAGCAGGCTCTGCCATTGTGTAGAGGCAGAAGCCGGCATGGGTGGGCAGGGCAGAGGGGCAGGAGGATGGCTTTGTCCGGGGTCAGTTGGTTGGACTGAGTTGGGCAGGTGGAGCCGGAGAGCACAGGCTAGTCCGCCGCTGTGGGGCCAGTCGCAGAGGCCCGGCCAGCAGCCGCCCACTTCCGGCCCTGCAAATTCGTAATTAGCTTTCCATATTGTCTTTTTGTTCTCTTTCTTTAGAGATTCTCTCCCACACCTTCCTTCCAGTGGATTTCTAGAAATACCCTATTTTTCATGACTCACTGATTGAACACATCCTGTTTGGGGAAGTGTTGAGAGGAATTTCAGAGCCGCATGAAGTTTACTGCGAGTGATAAGCTGGACGGGCGGCTGGGGTTGGCCCTGCTTTCCCGCGCTCCCTGCCTCCTCTGGAGCTGCAGACCGGCGGGCTGGCTCTCCAGATGCAGCTTCACCGCCTTGACCTGACCCAGGCCCGCTGGGATTTTCCTCTTGGATCATAGGCAGGGATCTGCCTGTGGCTAGAGTGACTAATGACAGAATGGATCAAATTAGAGATGGGCCTGGAGTTTGAACCAAGTGACTGAGATTGATCACCTTTTGAACCACACAGATGGTCGGTCTTGGGTGTACCCGGACGTCACTGGTGGCGCAGCCAAGATGGTTTTGCTCTACGGAGGGTCGAATGCCAGCCCTTTCCATGGGGTGACCCTGACTTTGCCTAGGCTGACTGCTCACGGCCTTGGTTAGAACACTGCTCATTCCTGCAGAGGCCGGATGTTTAAATCATGCCACAGTGGCTCTCTTTTGTATAGCCCGGGGCCCTTGGCAGGCTCATTGGAAGCTCAGTACATGTTTGATCATTGTGGCTGGGTGAGAGGTGCTATTGGCATCGAGTGGGCAGGGAGACCAAGGATGCTGCTACATGTCTTGCAGTGCACAGGAATGCCTCTGCCAGGAAAAGGGATCTTACCCCAAGTGCCATTAGTCCTGAGGTTGAGAAACCCTGGGCTGGGAGGTTGGGAGGCTTGGAGGATGGGAAGAGGTACATGGGGTGTCCTCTTTACCCTGCCTGCTCGTGGGCCCCAGCTTCTGGTAAAGGAGAAAGGATCTTGGTGGGCCTAAGTTTCTGTTTATTTTTTTTGTGGTGTTGAGGATCGAACCAGGGGCATTCTACCTCCGAGCTACACCCCAGCCCTAGTTTTTAATTTTTTATTTGGAAACAGGGTTGCTCTAGGTTGCTGAGAACCTTGCTAAGTTGCTGAGGCTGGCTTCAAACCTGCGATTCTCCCGTCTCAGCCTCCCAAGTACTGGGATTACAGGTGTGCACCACCACGCCCGGCTCTGAGTTTCTTTTTAAGTTGAGTAGGATGAAGATGATTTGGAGATTCTCATAAGCTGAAGCTTATAGGTAATCAAGTGCCATGAAGTACCGATTTCAGGCCGCTGGGATGTAATAAGTCCACGGAGGTCTTCAGAGAGCTGGATTAAAATGCTGATCCTCTTACACTTCTTCCGTGTTGTCATCTTTGCTTGGATTACTTCTTTCTGTCCTTTGACCTTGCTCTGTGCGGAAGCCAAATGTACTCTTTTGGGGGTATATTTCGATATCTTACTGTCGTGTTGCAAAGATTAATGAAACTAAAACTGCCTTAGTACTGATGTAAAGAGCTTGAATTTACTTTTGTAATGATTATCTGTATAAAAATTCTTAATTCAATTTTTATTAATTAGGAGGACTTTACTGGAGGGCTAAAGGTGAAGATTGATAAAAATTTTTTTAAATTAAAAGCATCTCTTACCCTCATTCTTATATGTATAGAGGTATAGGAGTATGTGTATGGGAGACACGTGTATTTTACTATTTCTTTTTGTAATATCCTGTTTTAAAAGTTGGAACTACAGTTTCTTTCTATTGCAATTAAAATTCTGCCCTTAGTGGGGCGTGGTGGCGCACATTTGTAATTCCAGTACTTGAGAGGCTGAGACCCGAGGATCCGGGTTCATGGCCAGCCTCAGCTCCTTAGTGAAGCCCTCCACAACTTAGTGAGACCCTGTTTCAAAATAAAGAATAAAAAAAAATAGGGGTGTAGCTTGGAGGTAGAATGCCCCTGGGTTCAATCCCCAGTACCACAAAAAAAAAATAATAAAATTAAATAAAATTCTGCCGTCCCCGTGTTTCTCTTTGTTCTTTCCTGTGTTGGAGAAATGGCTTATTTTCTTTGGAGGCTGTGTTGACTACTTCTGGTTTATTTCTTGATTAAGAGTCTGCCGGAAGCTGATGAGCTTTAGACTTTATCCTGTTGGGGGTGGGGAGCTGTGGACGGCTGTTGAGTGAATGGGACAGGGGCAGGGCTGATGTGTGAC
>PVJS01024382.1:0-28743 GCA_004027185.1 Glis glis
TTTTGTTTTTAGTTCGGTTTATGTGGTGGATAACATGTATTGTTTTGCGTATGTTGAACCAGCCTTGCTTTCCTGGGATGAAACCAACTTGGTCATGGTGTACGATTTTCTCAATATGGTTTTGAATGCGCGTGGCTAGTATTTTATTTAGAATTTTTGCATCTATGTTCATTAATGATATTGGTCTGTAATTTTCTTTTCTTGAGGTATCTTTATTTGTCTTTGGTATTAATGTGATGTTGGCCTCGTAAAAGGAGTTTGGAAGACACATACAACCTACCCAAATTGAACCAAGAGGATACAGAAAAACTGAATCAACCAATAGCAAGCACAGAGATAGAAACAGCAATAAAAAGTCTTCCCTCAAAGAAAAGCCCAGGTCCAGATGGTTTTCCAGCCGAATTTTATATTCCATTATGATAGGTTGCTTTGGGGCCTTAAAATGTAGAAATTCTTATTTGACATGATTTGTCTTAAAGCCAAGGCTATATATTTGGAAAAAAACTAAAATCACCAACTTTATCACATGGTTAAAAGTTAAAACAGGCATTCACCTTTACTTCAAAATATAACTCAAAATATAAAAGTGACAGTGGCAGTGGTAGATATAGAACTGTTTAATTCAGAAGGGAAACTCAATTTAAAATATAAAACCAAATGACTCTTTAATTGACTCTGTGTGTGTGTGTGTGTGTGTGTGTGTGTGTGTGTGTGTTGGTACTGAGAATCGATCCCAGTGACCTTCTACCTCTGAGTTACACCACAGCCCTATTTTTATTTTTTAGTTTGAAACAGAGTCTCACTAAGTTGCTGAGTCTGATCTTGAACCTGTTATCCTCCCATCTCAGCCTACCAAGTACTGGGATTATAGGTGTGTGACACCACACCCGGCTTTTAATTGATTTATGTTAAAACTACTCTGCATGCCCTGAACTAAATCACTGATGTATAGTGGATTTTTTATCTTATGAAGACTTTTGAAAGGAGACATCATCATTACCAATCATAATTGCAACAGGATGAGGGACAAAAATTTCCAAGTTGATTGCTTCTATGCACATGGTTTCAATGAGCATCTTCAAACTCACAATCAAATCTATATCTCCAGGCTGAATCTATTTTTCTGAGCTTTAAACCTGCAACTGAGACTCAAATATCTCATAGGTACCTCAGTACAAATTTGTCAATAAATAAACTTAGCATCTCTTCCTTCAAGTCTTTGCTTTTGGCCAGGTTCCTACTGCAATGAAAGAATGAGTTGACCAATCCAGAAATTTAAGATACCAAGTAAGACCCTTCCCTCTTTCCTCCCTCACCTCTGACCAAGCAATAATCAAATATGGTACAGGTTACCTGTTATATTTCCTTCTCTTGTCAATCATATTTTTCATACTGCTTCCCTCTAATTAATTTTTATCACTTCTTACTATATTTCTAGAATTTTCCCATAAGCTCCAATGCCTCCAGTATTGCTTAACCTTTTTCTCACAGTTTCCCTTCAGATCTCCATCCACTACCCACAGGCTGTCAGAAAAAAATTTGGAAAATAGCAAAATTGCTCATGTCCCTATTTAAAGAATTTCAGTTCTCCTCATTACTTCAGAGTGTAGTAAATCCTACTTATCCTGTATGTACATTCCTTGAAAATCAAACTCCATTTATTCCTCATATAAGCTCCTCCACTCCAAACCACTGGTAGCTCTCTGACTATAGAGAACTCAGAATTACTTTGTATATGTTTATTTTTCCCATTTAAAAATGTGTCTCACCAGGCATGGTGGCACACACCTATAATCTTAGTACTTTGGAGGCTGAGATAGGAGGATAGCCTCAGCAATATAGTGAGACTCTCAGCAACCTAGTGAGACTGTTTCAAAACAAAAAATAAAAAGGGCTGGGGGTATAACTCAGAGGTAGAATGCTCCTGGGTTCAATCCCCAGTACCAAATAAATAAATTGATTAATTAATAAAAATGTGTCTCAGACCCTTTCCTCTGCTTACTTTACTCCGATTCTTCTTCTTCAAGGCTTATATCAAGTTTACGTCATTTGAAAAGACTTTTCTGAACTACAAAAAAGGAATTTCCCTTCCATACACCTGTAGCATCTTCTTAATACTACGTATATCATGGTGTTTCCCAGTATGCATAGTAACTGTCAACTCCTTTGATTATCTCAATTTGCTGTAAGCATTCATAAGGATAAGGTTTGTTTCAGTCAGTTTTTTCCTTGCTGTAACTAACATACCCCACAAGCACAACTTAGAGGAAGAAAGGTTTATGGGCCTCTTGTTTCAGAGGTTTCAAAGGCTTCAGCCGGTGGTTGGCCAGATGCAAGTGGAAACTGCCCAGTGGCAGTGATTTAGGGTATGGTGAGAAAAGATGGCTCTTTCCTCATGGTGGCCAGGAAACAAAGCAAGCTAGAGGAGGGACCAAGGACATGTAAGGTCCCCAAAGCCACACCCCCAGCAAATGACCTCCCTAGCCATGACCCACCTCTGATCCTTGCTGAATTGGGGACATGCTTTCAATACAAGAGCCTTTTGAGAAATTTTTCAAACTCAAACCATAAAAAGCTTATGCTTTAAATTCCCTTTCTTTGGTGTTTTCTGAATAATAGATGAAAATGTTAACAAATGAGATCGACAAATCAATGCTTTATCAAGCAAAGTCCTCCAATTTTCTTCTATTTGTTGATATTATTATAACACATACAATCAGAATATAACAAATAAGATATGTTTTATAGCTTACAAATGAATTCACATAACTCTTGGAAACAGAAAATATTTTATACCTTTTGTGGACAAAGTTTTGTAGTGGTCAGATAATTTATCCAAACACATCCTGTCAGCACATGGTAAAACTGACATTCAACCCAATTTAGGTTTGACTTCAAAATCACTGGCTTGGTCAAAGTCATTTTGCTTATATTTACAATTTGAAAGCTTACCATTTCTTAATATTAAATTGCTTTACCACTTATCCCATTATCCCATGTATTCAAGGTATTGGGCTGAAATCACTCCTTGAAAAGCCATACTAAGCAGTGGTTCATCAGCAATAGTTCTTTAGAGTCATTATTTATCAAAATCTCAGCATAAAAGGAACATAGCCTATTAGAGAGAGTCAAGCTTTACTAAAAATCCTTTGGGGGAACATCTTAATTGCAACTGCAGGCACACATTAAAGAGAACCATCATTATCCCACTGAGCAATTTCACAGACAGGCAAGATGAGTAGGGCCAACATTTTTTCCATAGGAGGACATCTCCAAAGTTTTGAATAGGTACCAAAAAAAAAAAAAAAGATCAGCAGAGGGGAAATACTTTATACTTTGTTAACAGCCCTCAACAGTAGTGATGATCTCCAACTATATCAAAAGAATTTTAAAACAACTCTCTGGGCAGGAGGGAACTAAGCCATCCTTGAAGTCCATTGCCCAGACCAACCACAAGGAACTGTACCTTTCTCCCCTTTCCCTTCCTCAGAAGATCTCCCGTGGCAATGTAACTCAGGTATTATTATTGAATTTTATTTTTAAAAGACATATTCAGAATGTTAGACAAGAAGGAGCCTTACTATTATATGTAATATAATATTATGTGTGCATATCTATGTGTCTAAGTGTATGGGTGTGGTTAGACACATTCTCTAAAATTGAATCTTAGAGAGGGAAGAACTTTAGTTATTATTGTATTTTTTCCCTATTATTTTAGAGATAATGTGAATAAAGCCAAGAGGAGTTAACCGACTTGGCCACAGTCATTCATTTAATGATCAGTATGTTACTTAATTAACATTGCTTCCCATATGTAATAAACATTATCCAGTGTTATCCATTGGAAAGCATACTGGCTCCAAGATAAGCAGAAGTCTAATTCTCCCAATGCCATCTTTACACACACTATATACATATATATTTATCACACTATATACATCTATATTTCTTGAGCTTCATTTAATTTTACGATGACAAAAATGTATCATAGGCTGTCTGGAAGGAAATCTTTGCCCATCACGATGTGTTATAGCATCTCATTCCCAGGCTCTTCACAAGCTCTGTGCCAACCCTTTTAGGATTAACAGCTGCTATGAGCACACACATAGCAGTGAGTCTGAGTAACTTGGCACACTTTAAATAGATCAAGTTTGGTTTTAATTTAAAGAATAATTTGATTCAGTAATGTTATTTATACAAATGTAAAAGCTCTCACAAGAACTCACATGTACTAAATGATCAAAGCTGTGAGTATTTAGGTTTTTATTTGCTAAAAATGTCAAGATAATATTTTTAGCAAAAAATTCCATTCCATTCTTAGCTATAACTTTGGAGTAAGGGGACCAGCAAAAATTTCAGCTTCTATCACTTTGCCAGAAATGAGCGTATTTGGTTACTGTTTGGAAAATTTTGTCTTTTGGCTTCAAATCAATCAGGATTTAAAGTAGGGAGCATTAATCACTATCCCCCCCCAAAAAAATTAGATTTTTTTAAAGAACTGGATCAGACATAAAAAAAATTGTCCCTATTCTACCTGGCACCATGTTATAATGTTATATTAAGATGTTTTAAATAACAATGTGCATGTGTATAAAATAACCAGAAGGGTGGAAGTATCACTGCTGTCATCATATTTTAATATATAACTACATTCTTTAGAAAGTAGGAAAGAGTTTCTTCTGGTAAGTCAGGGTATAGTATTATCCTATTGTTGCTGTTATAAGTTATCACAAACCTAACGATTCAAAATAGTACACATTAATTATTTTACAGTTCTGGAGGTCAGCATTCTGCCAGGGTCTCACTGTTCTGAACTGGAGGTGTTGGCAGGGCTGTGCTCCTGTCCAGTGCCTCTGAGGGGGGATCTGTTTCTCTGCTTTTGCTGCTTTTTGAGGCTGCCTGCATTCTTTGGCCCATGGCCTTCTTCCATTCTCAAAGCACTAATAGCCAGTTGAGTTCTTCTCCTGTCACCTCGCTCTGACTCTCCTGCCTCTGCTAACTTATAAAAGCCACTGTGATTACATTGGACCCATCTAAACAACCATGAGAGCCTCCAGATCTCAAGTCAGCTGATTTGCAACCATAATTCCATCTGTAATCTTAATTTCCCCTTGCCATATAATGGAACGTATTTATAGGTTCTGGAAGTTAGAATATGGACTTATTTGGAGGCCCATTACTCTGTCTACCACATAGGGTAAAATGATTGTGCTAACAAAAATATAAACACTAGATTAAAAAAAATCTGTCCATCTATATCTCCATCCATCCATCCATCCATCCATCCATCCATCCATCCAAAGCAGGGAAGAGTTTACAACAGAAATACAGAGCCAAAAATCCAAGAGAAAATGGAACTCATAGAGCACAGAAGCTACTTGTACTTAGGGGCCAAAGATATCTGTGCTTTAGTAAATATATTTTTTTTGATGATGTTATAGATTGAGCCCAAGGACATTCTACCTCTGAGCTACATCCCCCAGCCCTTTTTATATTTAAAACAGGACCTCACTAAGTTGCTGAGGCTAGCCACAAACCTGTGATCCTCCTGTTGCAGCCTCCCAAGTACTGAGATTATAAGTGTGTACCACCACACCTGGCTATGTCTTGTTTTTGACATCCTCACCTGGGTGAAGGAGGAAATAAATGAAAAACCTAAAAAAAATGCCAGGTTGGAAATTTAACAACAAATCCTCCCCACATTAATCCGGAACATCAAAAAATCCTACCCTAATTTTTTTTCTTTCTCTTTTTCTTTACTACTATATAGAAAGTTCCTTAGTCCCTGAGCAGAGGCAGGAGAAAAATGTCCCCAAGAAATTGCAATCCCAAACAAATGCTTGCTCAGATGTGCAGCCAAGTTTACATCCCTTAGGTGGACCAAACATCTGGTCTAGTAGAACCCTTAGCCATCTGACCAAAGGAAACACAGATACTCTCTGGAGGAGGTCACCCTCCTCATAAGCCTTAATGAACCACTATAAATAATTTTGCAAAATTAGTGAACAACACATAATGAAAAAGTAATCAATTTCATGAGAAAACAGCACATCTGAGTCAAAATGAACACAAACGGTAGAAGGTAGAAACTACCCTGTTGAAATTACCACCATATATTCTAAAATGACTCTACCATATTTAAAGAAATAAAATATAAATTTGAAAGTATTTCAGGAAATAAGAAACTATAAAGCAGTATATTTTAAGAAAACAATGCTTCTAGAAATAAAAATTAAAATAAAAAATTTAGAAACTAGTTGGATTGGTTTAACATTAGACAATGATAACAGGTTAGACATATATGAAGAAAAGATTCCTAAACTATTAAGGAAACTATCCCAATGCAGCCCTAGAGAGAAAGAGAGAGAGCGCACACATGAACAACTAAGAGACATAGAGAATGTCGTGTGAAGGTCTAACATACATTTAAGAGTTCCAAGTAGAAAAGAAAGAACTAGGTAGAGGCAATATTTTGAGTGAAAGGCTGCCTTCCAGGACTGATAAAAAACACAATTCCCTAGCTTCAAAGAGCCAACTAATCCCAAGCATAATAAATAAAAAGAGAACCATAGTAAGCAAAAATAAACTATTAAAACTACAAAACACTAAAGACAAAAAGAAAATGCTTAAAATTACCAGGATGGAGGGAGAATAAAAGGCAAGTTTCTTTCAAGTAATTGACAGTCAGAATGAGAGATGACCTTTCACAAACACTAAAGGAAGTTGTAGAACAATCAAATATATCTTTAGTGTGTCGAAAGAAAAGAGCTGCCAACCTAGAATTCTATACCAGCGTGTGGATTGTGGTGGGGATGTTTCAAGAATGAAGTTGTGAAATAAAACTATTTCAAGACAATCAAAAAAGTGGAGAGCTCCCTGCCAGCTGGCACTCACTAAAGGAAACTTTGAAGAATGAACTTCATCAGAAAAAAAAAGTGATCTGAACTAGAAGGTCAGTGATGGCGAATGCAGAGCAAAAATTTGTGACTATGTGGACATGTCTATACTTAATGCCTTGTAGGGATGAAAATAAAAAACAATTTTAAGTGCACAGAAAAAAGCCTTCCTTGATTTGCCTTTTCTCATAGCTTTAAAATAAAGGTGTATTTCTCGCTGATCTGCTGTAATAATAGACTTCTCCATAAAATAATACCCTCACTCATCAGCTTTCTATTAAGCTATATTCTAGACACAGGGCTAACCATTTGGCAGTCACTCT
This sequence comes from Glis glis, assembly GCA_004027185.1. Classification (NCBI taxonomy): domain Eukaryota; kingdom Metazoa; phylum Chordata; class Mammalia; order Rodentia; family Gliridae; genus Glis; species Glis glis. The sequence continues at coordinate 7,220 of PVJS01024382.1, forward strand.
ACACAGTCCTGTTAGGGAGCTACAATTAAAGTCATTGACAAATGAGGAAACAGAACAGTAGTAAGTACTCAGCCTCACATTCAGTCTTACTTTGGTCACTTTGAAAAGCCCACATTTTACCAGCATGGCTTTCTAAAAAGGATGAGCAATTTTTATTAGCAGATGTGTCTGTATTTTGGAGAGTCACAGGATTTAAGGTTCTGGCAAACACTAAGTTAGATTCAGAAAAGGAAAGGATTCACAAACTCAGTGTTATGGTTAGATGTAGAATGTCCCCTGAAGAGCTCCTGTTTTAATGTTCAGAGTTGATGTAATTAAGCCATGAGGGTTCTGATCTCATCAGTGGATAAATCCATTGTAATGTATTTATTGGGTGGTAACCTAGGCAGGTGGGGTGTGGCTGGAGAAGGTGGGTCCCTGGGGGTGTGGCCTTAGGGACTTTTGTCTTTGAACCCCCTTCCTTGTTTGATCTCTCTTGCTTCCAGCCTTCCTAATGTGAGAGCAGAGCCTTTCCTCTCTTGCTCTCTCTGCTTTCTACCACCATGCCCTGAGCTTTGCACATGCAGCCTGACATGGACTAAAACCAAATCTCCAAAAACTGTGAGCAAATAAATTTTACTTCTTCTAAGTTGTGTGGTCAGGTTATTTTAGAGTATATCAGTAAGAATGTTGACTGAGACAAATAGAAAGGAGAGATAGGAGACAGAATGAAATTATAGTAATATAATGTTATTTATAATCATACATGTATTCTGTTCAGTAAATTAGGAAAATAGGCAAAAAAACCCATTCCATTGCTCTGTGTGTGTGTGTGTATTTAAAGTTTGTAAATGTCAATGTTATAGACCTAACTGTAAAATTTAAAAAATAAAAAGTTATGTTACACTTTAAAGTTCTAGCTTTTGAAAATTTACCAAGATTCTCCTCACATCTAGATTTACCTGAGGGTCTTTATTCATTATACCATAATTTATGATATACTAAAAAACAATACACAAAAATATGTAAAATAATAGTGGCACAGATTGGATAATGGCCACCCCTAATGATGCCCATACCCTGATCCCTGGAACCTGTGAGTACGTTACCTTACACGGCAGAAGGTGCTTTGAAGGAATAAGTAACATGAGTCTCAAAATAGGAAGACCATACTGAATAATCCAGGTAGACACAATCTAATCAACTGAGCCCTTAAAAACAATGAACGTTCTCTGGCTAGTCGCAGAAGAAAAGAAAACAATGTGATAGAAGAGAAAACCAGAGAGATTCCAAGAGCGGTAAAGATTTGACATGTGGTACTCGCTCTAACATGTAGGGAACCAATGTAAGGTCTGGAGGTAGGCCTTCAGCCACAGGGAACTGAGTTCTGCCAACAACCTGAATGAACTTGAAGTAAATATTGATTTTTCCCCTTTGAGATCTAGAGCAGAAAAAACATCTAAGACAATCTAGACTTCTGACATAAAGAGGTTTAAAATAATAATGCCCATTGTTCGAAGCCACTAATGGCAAATCTTTTAAAGTATAATTGAAATAAAATGAAGAAAAAACCAAAATGTATGTGGACATATGCTGCATATTTAATTCTGAGATTTTTATCAGCCAACATAAATAGAAAAACAAGGTCTAGTATAAAATTTAACAGGCACAGATATACATGAGACTTACAAATGTGTCACTCTAGTTGTGTAACTACCTGTTATTGAGATCTGAGGACATGTCTCCTGTGTACAGAGGACTGTACTCAACAATGTCCTAGATCACATTCATAGTATAAAAATGTTCACCCAACTGTTTTTCACAATTTTCTTAATGGTAGGTTAACTTCACAATGCTTTAGCAGCTTAATAAATGTCAAAACCACAAGACCTATCTGATATCTGAAATTTTAATTACATAGCTAAATGATTTCTAAATGATATTTCAAAAAGCATTACTTTAAATAGTTACTATTAGGAATAATATTATCAAGCAGAACACCATGCAGCAGTGACTCCAATGCCTTTGGAGTCTCCAGTGAAAACACAACGCTGCCAAGCAGTGGATGGAAAATGCCTTTAATTATACAGAGAAGAGGGCAAGGTCAGCTACCAAAGTGTACATTGGTCTCCTTCTTCCATCCCCCCTCCCTCACCTCCTGACCCTTCACCCCAGCTGCTGATGGGACGGTTGGCATACATTCACCCTTCTGATGCTACAGTAGGACTTGATCCTTTGCCCATGAAGACGGAAACACTGAAAACTAGGGGCAGACCTGATGGCTATTGACTCTGAACAAATAAATACTCATTGAATCTCAAACAAAGAAAGGCATTCCTACTTATGGTGATAAGGTGGGAACAGGCTATCTGTGATCTTTCTGTCTTGGTTAGTATTCCAAGCCCAAGGCCCATTCTCATGTGACCAAAAGTAGGGTGTAAAGACTCCCTCATGAGAACACCTTTCCCAACAAATTCGTCAAAAATAAAAAAGGCTCATTAGTTAATTAAGCCAAGGGGGATCTCAATAAAGTAGGCATTTTTGCTATGAGACATGTTAAAGTCCTTATTAGGTGAATAATGTTCATATCAGTAACTCTTCAATTCTAACTATATACAATGTAATTTTAAGTAAAATATCTGAGAGAAAACAGTTACAGATTTATGTGTAGCTGACTAAATAAGCTCATTTTATAGTACTGGCTATTAAGTGACATATACTTAAATAATTTGATGATTTTAAGCAGTTCTTAGCAGAATTCACTGTCTGTCAATGACATTTCAATTTTATGGTAATAAAACTAAATTGTCTTCACATAAAAATGTTCAGCTTTTTGCTCTCTATAAATAGCAGGATGGAAATAATCAAAAGGAAATGTATCAAGCATATACCATTGTTATTAAAGTGGAAGCATTAAAAAAACCACTTTCAGTTTACAACTCTGCATCCACCCCCATCATTAAAGTGAATCTTCTCTGTGATTTCCACTCTCAAAGTAGAAACTTTGACTTTCAACTTAGTAGATTTTGTCATTATTTCACACAAATGAGGGAACTATTGGGAAATATTCCATCATACTGGGTATCAATATTAACTTGAAACTTCATCCTTAAGTTTAAGATTTTTTGATGGGAATGTAAATATGCAGTATATCTAACTTCTATAAGGTATGAATTTATGATCCGGAAAAGCAGTCAATCCATAATCCCAAGACACTGTAAAAGTTTATTTAACCGTAACCTGACCATTGACAGATGTCTAGATGAAACCAGATGCTTATATTTAGTGTTGGGACATAAAAATAAATGCAGACTAGAATAAATCATAATAGAGTAAGCCAGCTTTCTTTATTAAATCAGGAGTGGGGATAGGCAAAGAGGCTCAAATTCCACTCACATTATTGGATACAACATCACCTTGAAATAAGAGAAGTTTCCTAACCTATTGTTGATCTAAAATTTCTTACCATTCTAAACACCTGTTAAATCCCCTTATGAGCGTGATTAGAGTGAACATGAACACATTATTATTATAGCTACCAATTGTGAAATACGCCATCCCAGAAGACTTTAATTCATTCATTACTTCCTAAACCCAGGGTCAGAAGTGATTTGATACAAATGCAATGGAAGAGAATTTGCCACCCAACAAGACAGAGGTAGCATTCAATGGACAACACCATTGAATAATTTTTCACAGGGAGGGATTTGGAAAGGTTTCTATCTGTGTTATGTATAGATAAAATTATGAAGCTTTACAATTATCCCTTATATTAATTCCATTTTAATAAAAGTTAATCACTTTCAAGTTTCTGCTGAAATGGAGAGCAACTTGGATATAGGGTTAACACTCAAAATGGCATTACTTTAAGATGGATCAGTTTAAAAATAAAATGCCTCACTCATCTTAAAACCCTAATCTACATGATCAAATAAACTGTATGCTTCACTCAGATGGGTTCCTAGTCCAGTATCCACAGATAATTCTTGATATATCTTTTTTTTTTTTTTGCGGTACCGGGGATTGAACCTGGGGGGGTTCTACCTCCGCGCTACACCCCCGGCCCTATTTTTTTAACCTTTATTTTGAAACCAGGTCTCACGAAGTTGCGGAGGGCCTCACTAGGTAGAGAGAGAGAGAGAGAGAGAGAGAGAGAGAGCTGAGGCTGGCCGCGAACCCGGATCCTCCAGTCTCCGCCTCCCAAAGTACTGGGATTACAAGCGTGCGCCACCACGCCCGGCTGAGTTCATATATATCTTTAATAATTTTAAATAGATACATGCATAAACTTTTAATTTTGGAGGTAGGAGTATCAAGTTACATAAAAGATTTGGAAAAAAAACTAGATATTCTAGAACTGAAAAATACCATAACCTAAGTAAAAAAAATAGTGATCTTATTTAGGAGAAAATTAGACATAGATGAAGCAAAAATAAATGAAGTAGAATGTGGATCTAAATAAACAATCCAGAATTAACACATAGGTGGTTAGGCTGGAGTGAAGGTAGGAATACAGAATAGAAGGGATTGTAAAAAATACAATAATAAAGGGTTTAAAGATGTCTGATTAGAATTTTAGAATGTAGCTGGGTGCAGTAATGCCTGCTTGTAATTCCACTATGTGAGAAGCTGAGACAGGAGAATCACAGGTTCAAAGCCAGCACAGGGTAACTTAGCAAGATGCTGATTTAAAAATAAAAAGGGGTAGGGGTATAACTCAGTGGTAGAAACCCCCTGGGTGCAATCCCCAGCAACACACACACACACACACACACACACACACACACACTCAGAATGAGAGAATGTAGGCCTGATGCAGACATATTTGAAGAGATTAAAGGTAAATATTTCCCAAATTTCTGAAAAGCACCAATTTACAACTTAAAAAATTCAAAGAATCTTAAGCAAGATAAATAAAAAGAAATCTAAAACTAAATTTATTATAGTGAAGCTGCAGAAAATAAAAAAAAAATCTTCAGAGTACCCAGAGAAAACATAAATAGCACCCATCGTGAAAATTCTTAGTTCTGGATTCTTCCCCAAGTCTTCTCATGCCAATTTGATAATTGTTCAGAGATTCACTTCTCAATATTCTAAGTGGATTATGGTTACATTCAAAAAAAGTAAAAAAGTAACTTCAAATTTCTCAATCTTTGATTTGTACATTAAAAAGTTCACATTGCATCTTCATATTTGGGAAAGAATAAAAAAGAACATTAAATATAAACTGTTTTCTAAATAGTTAGATTTTAGGGTTGCTCACTATTCTTGTTTTTCCTGTCTACCAGGAAGTGAACTGACAACAATCATTAAACGAAATGATAAATGTCAGAGAGTGTTATTTATGTCCTACTAAATGTGTGGATATATAAACAAGCTTGAAAAAACCTCAAGTTAGGAAAAAAAGCCTTTTTCTTTTTAGTCAGGGACATCAAGTTGAAACAACTGTTTAACCCACTTGTCAAATATATGTTACATTTGGGTTGTGTAGCTGGGTTTTCTAGTTTTCAAAAACAAAGTTTAGCTATTGTATGACTTGGATAAGTGTTAGAGCTCTCTTAGAAAACTCTTTCACACTACAAATCCATTCTATCCTAACAATAGATGGAGAATGACAGAAAAAACTCTGAGAGGATTATGAAACAAATTTTTTATACTTTTATTGATGCATTATAGTCTTACATCATAATGTAGTTCATAGTGATAGTGACATACATGCGCACAACACATTTTATAACTATTTTCTACAATTCTAAAATCCAAAAGCTCTGAAACCCAACTAATTTTTGTTTTGTTTTCTTAATTGTTTGCCATAGAAACTAAATTCACAGAAGCCTATTTCTATTCTCATTTCAATAATTTGAAGGGATTATTCACATAATTTTCTGCAACAAAAATATTGATTGTTGGAGAAAGGGAGACTGACACAATCCCCATCGGGATATTCCATAATTTATTATACATGTACTATTCTAACACTCTAAACTATACCCAGTTCAAACACACCCAGCACCAATGGTTTCTGAGAGAGATGTTTTCTTGTACTAACAATAGTGAGAATTTGTTGCTGGCAAATGTTTAAGATGACATCATCACCCTCAGACAAGAACAGGCATGTGCCAAAATTAATAAATGATAAGAATGGAGGTCTTGTGGATTTTTTCTTTTTGAGGGGACAGAAGACAGAAAGCAATGGGAAGACATAGAGAGAAGATTCTCATCTTAACAGTTAACATTTGTGGATAAGACAATTTGTTTAATATTTTGCATTTAACAATATAAGATCTAAACATTTCTAAAAGATATATTATCACTGATACATCTAGAAGACAACAGTCCAGCAAAAATCATCTTTAAATTTTAACAGGAAAAAAAAACAAGGCTGAGATTGTTTCAATTTTTTTTGGTAACTTGAACTCCAGTTATTATTCTCTGTAGGCTAGTAAATTGACTATTTGTCTCTACTTTAACTTTCATAACAGACCTGCACTTTAGAGCCCAGGATCTTGAAATATGACAGTGGAAAATTTGGTATCTATTTAGTAAAATATTTTTCTTACCATAATAAAAATTTATTGAAAATAAAAATAATCAAAAGAGGTTAGAAGACTCAGAAGTATTCTCATTCCTAGAGGAAATTTTACTTCCTTTTAAAGTAGAATCGTGTAACTAATAATTGGAATGCCAAAGTATACATCATCAGATACCCTTCATAAGCGCTTCATGTAAACTTGATAGGAAACAGGCAGATGTATATCATGTTAGTTTGGAAGGGGGGGACAGCATGGGGTGAAGAGAATAAATGCATAAGTTGCCAAGACTGATGAGTCCTAATTTAAATATATATATATATATATATATAAATTTATATATATATAAATTTATATATATAAATATATATAAATATACATATAAATTTATATATATAAATATATATGTATATTTATATATATACAAATATATATATATTTCTATTTTATATAGAGAAAGAGTAGGGTATGTGTACACAACCATGGAGGTCATTGTGTGCCACTAAAGGATAGAATAAGGCATACCTACTATTTAAATAAGCATACTTAAATAATAGTACAATCCGTTGAGTAATTGGAACTTTTTTCAATTTCCAATAAAAAGATGCAAGAAGCAAATGTGTAAGTACGGAATGATCTTGTTTTTCATAGTATAGGTTAAGAGCGAGATCATTTTATTTACTGCATAACTTGCACAGATACAGACAATTTACTCTATGAAAAATTCCAGCAATCAGAGACAAATTAATTCTGACTGTCTGAGTATGTGTTTATACACTTTTTTTCTACTTGTATTTGTTTTGTTTTGTTTTTTAATTCTTTGATATGGACGAATTGGAGGAAAACCAACTGGGGAAGAAAATAACCAGCATGGGTTCTTTCTTCTCACAGAAGAACTTTAAACAATCATGTGCCCCCAAATTAATGCCACAGAAAACTGCTGCAACATTCAGAGAGGTGAGTCTTCTTGTTACCATCTTAGAGTGCAGCGACTCAAGGTTGCCCCAGACATTTTGATTTTCCAGAACACTGTTTTCAAGATTGCATTTTGTATTGAAAATACATACATACACGATTACTGTATGTATTACCATACTGATGCATTATAAATATTTATGCAGTAAAATAAGATGACTGTAGGCCAGAGCTTCCACCAGATAATTGTGCTTATCACCCTGTGACAATAAGCACCGTTCAGCTACCACAACTGGCCATCAGATGAGGCTCTGCCCACTCATTCCTACAGAGAAACTAACAGAAATGGTGTGGACTAGAGCTGACACAGAGAACTCCCTCAGCATCTGGGGTTTTAAACATTGGTGTCAGCCAGCTCTTTCTCTATGTGTTTTCCTTGCTCCTTGTCCAAGTTTCTCCTAGCTGCTGATTGTCTTAAAGCACCCATTGGGGTTCTTCCTACAATTCTAGAAAAATCTTTTATGGTATTTCCCTGTAGGTTTTGGCTCTCTGGTATTGTTTGGATATCTTGGAAGTGTCTTCTTGATTTCTGTTTTGTTATCTGGATTATGACCCCAATATGGCTGGAGAACCTTAGGTTTAGCTTTTATTCTTCCCTGAAAGGTCCCCACTCCTGAAGTCTATCTTCTAGTGAATATTTGTAGGCTACTCTTAATCAAATCCAAAAAAATGAGAAACACTTTATTTATGTATTTATGTATTTATTTATTTACTTATTTATTTATTTATTTTGGCGGTACTGGGGATTGAACCCAGGGGCATTCTACCTCCGGACTACACCCCCAGCCCTATTTTTTGTTCTTTATTTTGAAACAGGGTCTCACTAAGTTGCAGAGGACTCACTAAGTAGCTGAGGCTGGACATTAACCTGGATCCTCCCATCTCAGCTTCCCAAGTACTGGGATTACAAACATGCACAAACATGCACCACCATGCCCGGCTAGAAACACTTTTTTAAAAAACCAAATACTTAACATTTTTAACCCACTTTGAAAATTGTGTCTGGAAGCACTGTAATTATTTTTTATTGATAAATAAAATTTGAATTAAAATAAATGTATTATGTTTAATTTTAATTTCACTCCTTGAGAAATATATATTGGATATATTCAGCTGTCTTTTTGCAATGATGTTTAAATTTTATATTCAAACTAAAACATATTTTAAATTTACAGTGCTACTTATATTTGGAGGGAATAAAAAGCCAAAAAGTTTTATTTGTAACCTAGTATATATTTTGACATATGTACACATAATTACAGATACATATTTAATAATTGTATATGTATATTTAATACATAATTTTATTTGCAATAATTTAATGAGTCAGAGTGTAAGAGTATCTCAGATTGCTATTCACTGTAAAAAGCTTATTTTAGCCAGGCGTGGTGGCACATGTTTGTAATCCCAGTACTTGGGAGGCTGACACAGGAGGATCACAGGTTCGCAGCCAGCCTCAGCAACTTAGCAAAGCCCTCTGCAACTTAGTGAGACTCTGTTTCAAAATAAAGAATAAAATAGGGCAAGGGGTGTAGCTCAGAGGTAGAATGCCCCTGAGTTCAATTCCTGGTACCGCACACACAGAAAAGTTTATTTTAATTTTTTTAAACTAACTTCTCTCACAAAATTCATATCTAAACTGATCTAGTAAAGAGTTAAGCATTGCACACATCCAGTGTTTTAAAAAACATTCACTACTTTAACAATACATCAGAACCTTAAACATATTTAAACAACAGAAACCTCTTGAAACAGAAATTAAGTAACAACTCAAAAAACAACTGGCTTAAGTTGAAAATACAGATGGTACTTAGATTTTTCATCTAGTTCTTTTTTAACCCCATCTTTATTTTGCCATTATCTTTTTCTTTCCTTCTTCCTTTCTTTTCTTTTTTCTTTTTTATTGGTGCACTGTAATCATACATCTTGATGAAGTTCAGGGTGATAGAGGCATACATGGTTTTCAGCTCACAATCTTCCTGTCTCAGTCATCCTCCTGAGTAGCTAGGATTACTGGTATGGGCCACTGTGTCTGGCTTTTTTATTTCTTTTTATAATGAGTTTGGCTATTTTTTGTTATAAATTTGAGGTGTAACTGAGTTTATGACAGCTTAGCTTGATAGTTTTTTAGATTTTCTGTTGCCTTGAATGACCAAATAAGAGAAGAGAAAAAAAGTAATAAAAACCTACATAAATGAATATTCACTGCCTAAACTAAGCCAAGTTTTATAAAACAGAGAAAATAAAATAGTCTCATTAGAAGTAGTATGAAGTAAAATGGTGGACACAAGTTTTAACCTTATAAAATATTCTTACAATATGGAACTTAATTTATGATACCCTCAAGATGCAAATTCTATTTATGAAGTGATTTGAATAAAAAGCCTGTTTGGGAAAATTATAAAAACCTATAGTTATTTTCTACCACTAGATGGAGCCCAGGCTTCTATATGGCAACTCACTATGTTTATATTTGACTGTATTTGATCACCCTCAGAAACTAACATATGAGCAGAATAACCTTAAAGGGCAGCAGGGAGTGGATGAGTCCTAGATTGTAGAATCTTGGAAAAATGTAAACTAATAAAAATTAAACACTGCATCTTCTCATATAGGTCCTTTTCCCTGAATACAGGTTCTCTTCCACACAGAACATACAGACCTCTCTACTTTTGTGCCTGACTGTCCACATTCTACCTAGTCTGTAAAGGACTCTCTAGAATGACCACTGATAATTATTTCAGCTCCTCTTTTCTTACTCTTTTATGAGCTCACTACTCATGTGAAACATGCATTCTTGATTTTGATCACCCATGATTTTGATTTTGATCTTGATTTTGATCTTACCCATGGTTATAGTGATTTCAACTTGAAGAAGTGGTTTTCTCTCCCAAGACAAAACTCTCTGGCAATTCCTATGGAATGGATATCAACTAAACAAATACAGACTACTGAGTTGGGACAAACAGAAACCATCCATTTTGTTGTACCTTTAGGCCTCTAGGAAGTAGGGCAGTTAAAGAGGATGGGATGGGTTCCTATTTACGAAGATATGGTGAGAAAGATATGAGAGATGTAGTGACCCCTGCTATCAGTCATGAAACTGGTCATACTCCAAGGAGATATCTTAGAAAAGTTTCAAGTACTAGAGATCCAGGACCAGGACAGTTAAGCTTTTGTAAGTTGCTAGAAAGTTTATAGCTTTCCAATGAAAATAATTTTGGCATTTGCAGTCTTAATGCAAATTATTCTAATTATATTTGATCAATGATGAAAGTTCATAAATAGTATTTGTAATTTTGTAGAGACAGAGATTTGAATCTCATGTTATGTTATGAAGACTTTTAGCAAGGAATGGGACTCTGAGTTTAAGAATAGATATAATTAACTTTCTAGGACATTCATTAGAACTTTGCTCTGTTGTTCTCAACTTGCTCTTTATGGGAAAAAAAGGTTTTAGGATTCATCCACTAAATCTCGATTTTGATATTTTCTGCTTCATATCTGCAATTAGTAGGAAGAGAGGCATACATTAAAGCAACTCTTGAGGTTAAGGTTGAGGAAAGAAGAAGAAATCAGTGTTGGAGGAGACAAAACATCTTGGGATAGGGAGACCTATTGGCTACCAAGAAGAAGACTAGGATGTGGATGCAAGAAAGGAACAGGTGTGGGAACAGGTGTGGGCTGAACCTTGGGCATCTTCCTGGAGTTCCATCTACTCACATACATTGTAGTTCAGCACCTACAATGTATCAGTCACTGAGTTAGGACTACACAGCCATAAATACCAGCAAGAAACAGTTTAATGAGGAAAGAAAATTAGAAAATAGACTACTATAGCACATGATATAGGAAATACAAATGGGAATGGGAGACAATGGGAAGTAAGTGTTGTTGAGAAGTAAGAGAGAGGAAAAGAGGCTTCCCTTAGTCAGTCATAGCTGATTTCTTAAGCTATGAACAATCTAGACAACTGAAGGAAGGAGGCTTGTTAGTGAAGGCCTGGGAAAGGAGAGTCTTCCCACATGAGTGGAGTTAGCTATGAGAATATCACTCTTTAGGAAAAGGAAGTACACAGATTATTGAAAGAACAATCTAGTGCTAGAGAATCTAACAAAATGGGTTTTCTTATGCTATGACCGATGCCCAAAAGCAGCCATTGAGGGTTTTAGATGAGAGAGTAGATCAGATTTTTTATTTCAAAATAGTCAATCAATATTGCTTTTAAAAGGTAAGTTGAGTGATTTATTTAAAAGTAAGTCAAATCACATTACTCCTCTACTCATATATTTCCAAGAGTTCCCCATATACTCCTTTAGCTAGCCAACAAATCTCTACTGATTCTGTTTTCCATGTTACTTCCCTGATACATCTTCTACTCCTATCCCTTTTCATGAGTCCTTTCCGGGCATGTTGATCTTCTAGCTTGTTGAATACACACTAATCACTCACACTAGCAGCCCTGCTCTACCTGGATTCCTGTTCTCCCAAACAGCAGCCTGGCTGGCTTTTTCATGTCCTTCCTGCATTTGCTGAGAGTTCCCGGAGAACATATAGTACATCCCTAAACATCCTTTCTCCCCTGCACCCCAACTCCTTATCCAATTCCCCTGCTTTGTTTTTCTTTGCATCTGACTTATCACTGTGTGGTATATTTATATTAATTTATTGTTTTAGTGTTTCTCTTCTAGAAAATAAACTTTCTATGGACTTTGATTTTTGTCAGTATTGTTTCTCATACATCTTTAGAGCCCAAGATAATTCCTAGCACCTAGTTGATGCCCATTGAATTTTTTCATTGAATTAAATCTGGGTTGGTGAAAACAAGTTATTAACACAATCAAGAAATGGGCAATTGACCTAAACAGACACTTCACAAAAGAAGAAATACAAATGGCCAATAAATATATGAAAAAATGTTCAACATCATTAGCAATCAGGGAGATGCAATTCAAAACTACACTGAGATTCCATCTAACCCCAATTAGAATTGGCAATCATCAAGAAATCAAACAACAATAAATGCTGGAAAGGATGTGGGGAAATAGGAACTCTTCTATACTATTGGTGGAATTGTAAATTAGTGCAGCTGCTATGGAGACCAGTGTGGAGCTTCCTCAGAAAACCAGGAATGTATCTACCATATGACCAGCTATACCACTCCTGGGCATCTTTCCAAAGGGACTGAAATAAGAATATTATAGTAATATATTTATATCCATGTTTATAGCAGCACAATTCACAATAACCAAATTATGGGACGCCTAGGTGTCCATCAACAGATTATTGGATTACAAAATTATGGGATATACAGACAATGGAATTCTACTTAGCAATAAAGAAAAAAAGGTCATTTGCAGGAAAATAGATGGACCTGGAGAACATTATGTTAAGTAATATTAGCCAGTCACAGAAAGTGAAGGGGCCTATGTTTTCTCTTATATGCTGAAGCTAGAGAGAAATTGGGAAACAAAAGGTACTTTAGATAATGGAGGAAAAACCCCAGTGAAGCAAGGAGGTGGTTTAGGGGAGGGTGTGGGAGAGAGAGAATTAATGAAGGAAACACTTCCATGGACATTATGTATATATGTGAGAATAACAATGCCAATCTCAATATCATGTATGGCTTAGGGAGGGAGTGGGGAGGGAACCAGGGGGAAAACTCACCAACTGCTGTGCGCATATATTACTATCACTATTTACTACATTATGATGTGAGACTGTAAGACTATAATGCACCAATGAAAGTATAAAAAACTTTCAGAAATGTAGGAAGAGAGATAATGATGACTTCCAATTCAAATTTAGTAATTCAAAGAAGAACAATTTCCATGATTAAATTAGAAGATGCTAAAGGACATGACTGGAAACTGTTTATCATCATGAAACCTTGGACAGGATAAATGATAAATACCTCTTGTTGGGAAAACATTTGCTTCTAGAATTAATATGGCAGAAACACAACTCAAATATTTCTATGCAGTCAGAGAGGAATGACCTAGGCAGATGCTGTTTTTATATAATTAATATTATTGACACTATTATCAACATAGTATCACTTATTGACATCTATATTGCATAGTTCTTTAATTATCATATATTTACTGCTCTCAAATTTGGTGATACTGTCTCCATCTTTTGGAAAGGAAAAGAGAGATCAAGTCACTTGGTCAAGATTATGGGTCAGGAATTCAAACCCAAATCTGGGAATTCTGATGCTATTTGCAAAAAGGGTAAAGGGGTTTCCCATCCCATGGGAATCTTTGCTGTTTATAGAAAGCAGAGCTCTCTAAGTTACTAGAGATCAGCACTGTGTTATAGGTCAGGGCACTGAAAAATGAAAAATACACAGCTCTCGTGCTCAGTAACTTATGATCTGGCAGAGGAAAAACATCGGTAATTTATAGCGTAGGGCATCATTTACTTTTGATACAGTAGATGATGATACAAGATGTTATAGAATAACTTCTTACATGGTTTTGAGATTACAGTTTTTAAACAACTCATTTGTATTGTAGTCACCAATGATAAGCTGAATTATTTCTGTGTTTTAAAATTGATACATTCATCTGCCAACCTAATATTGGTATTAAGAATATAGAATATTAGGCCCATAAACCAATTGCACACCCCTCTCTTGAAGCTATTGGTAAACATTAACTTTATCTTAGGGGGAAGAAGAAAAATAGGAACAATTTTTCTGATTTCCAAAATGAACTTGATAAAAGCTGAATTCCAACCCTAACTGTAACCCTTTCCTAGCGCCTACTTCTTTGCTAATGTCAATATCAGATATAGAACTGAAGACTTATTTATACAATCTGCGTGTACATGAGACAATATTTTGACAATCAAATATGTTTTCATTTCTGGATCTTAATAAATAGAAAGTTTTGAGATATTTCAATGTTAACCATTTTCTTCACATTCTGGTAGTAGAATTGTTTGAATTTTTATAGAAGCCTTCCATTCTGTTTGTGCTCACAAGCTACACACATTTTTCTGGGAAAAGCATATGCCTACATTATGAACCTGGTATCATTCCATGGGTAATCAATAAAAAATGAGATAAAGTAAACAGAGCAAGGGATTGATATGAGTGCTGGGACTTAGTAGGTGCTTAATAAATAATATCTATTATTAGTCAACAATTTATTTATCAAAAGGGTTTATATCGATTACCAAAATGAAAATATATTTCACTTATTTTGGATATATAATGATATTTGAAATGTATTCTCATATCCCAATTCTCTGGCAGATTACATGATGCTTTCTAAGTGTATGAAAGTTAAATTTCCTTTTTTCTTATGCTTTTTCTTTTTTCTTAATTTGAAATCTTTTTGGCAATAGACCCTATTCATGAACACTAGAAGTAAAAGCTTATAGTTCAAACATACAACTATAAAATTGAACTGAATTCTGCTTTACCATAATATCCTGCACTAATGTGATGATACAGCTGACAAAATTTAACAAGCTTGCTGATATTTATTTCAGAGGATCACTTTGTAGCCTGAAATGGATACTGATCCCAGCAGGTGTCAAGACTCAGCCACAATCCACTTTCAAAGTTAAATGCAGATTACACACTGGAATTCTACAGAGAAAACAACTCTACTCCCCCCACTCCCAAAAAGGCTTCTTGTGCGCCAATCACTAATGAGAGTGCACTTAACTCATACACTAAATGAATTAGGAAAATTCTCCTCTGGCCTAAGAAACATCAAAGTCCATTTCATAAATAAGAAGTAAAATGTGACTTTCAACAAAACAAACACCTTGATGATGATTTTTTACCACATCAACAAGGGATTTAGAGTCCTTATATTCCCTTTGAACTTGGTAGTAAGTTTTGATGTGCTTAGTATGTTGACATTAAATATAGCCCTGATAAGTGCTAATGTATACCCTTTGGATTACTTGATACTCTATTAGAGATGCACTCCTGGATTAAACAGAAAAGAACAAGCTAGGAAAAAAGTTTCTTCAATGGATTCAAGCAATACTTTGTAAAGAAAATGATAAAAAAACATCGATAATTAAAATGCTTGGAACAGTACTGATTATGCAAATTATTTTACAATAATCTAGACATCACAATTGATAGTTCTCAAGATGATAGCAGTATCTGTGAAATGTGGTTAAAATAATTGTAGTTTGGTACTTAGTAGTTCTTTTTCTTTGCAGATTTTCCAAATTCCTATTTTATTTGTTCCTAAAACATTTCTTCCTCTACTGATTTACAATGTATCAGCATTTATAATGGGCCTTATATTTTAAGTTTTCCATAAAGATTACTATAGAATACAAGTAAGCACAAGTAAGCAAGCAGGAAATCATTCCCCAAGGAGCTAATTTCCCACCCATCCATGGGGCTTCCTGAGAGCAATAATGCTCCAAAGGATATAAAAGGAAGTTTCACAAATGCCTGCATTTTCATATCATCTTTTATATGTAAACAATTATTAACCAATGATTCTAAAAGCAAAGGAATGATACAAAGAGAAAAAGAATTCACTAAGCAAATTCAAAACTCTAAACATCATTTGAAATGATACATTGAAATATAGTTTCAAAAAATAAAAAAAATACAGTTCCAAATCATTCTAAGTTTTAACAATTAAAAAGATTTTTAGAAGTGTTATTTATGCCTTTACTGGCTCATTTAGTTTAAGGACTATGCATGCAATATCTTGCTTGTTTAGAATTACAATGATCTGTTTTCAAATAGTCCTATCTTTGGGGCATTAAAAAAATTGTCACCTCATTCTGTTTTCCTTTTGTGATATCAAAGTGACTGAAACGTAGGTGATTAAAAAATAACAATCTGTTGGAACTTCAATGCCTTGCTTTCCCCTGGGGCGGTGGATTATTTCTTCATCATAATATCTGTTAGTTAATACCAAAGGCTTCGCCCGACTTCAAAGCAGAGATATTAAAGGCTCACTTTCCACTACAAGGCAGGTGTATTTTTATTAGCTTTCTCTTTCAAAATTGCTATGACTTCACTTGCGGATATCCCGCCAACAACCGTTATTGAAAGCCTTTCTATAATTGCTAAGCTACATGCAACGTCTGAAGCTCAAAACCAATGTCACTTGCAGCCCTCCAACAATCCACTGAAACCAAGTGTTACATCATTAAAGCTGAATTACAACACACCCATGGCGTGTTTTCCATGTGTGCTATATTTTAAACAATAGTACAGCAAGACCTGGCTATAAATTCACAGATTCCCC
This sequence comes from Glis glis, assembly GCA_004027185.1. Taxonomy (NCBI): domain Eukaryota; kingdom Metazoa; phylum Chordata; class Mammalia; order Rodentia; family Gliridae; genus Glis; species Glis glis. The sequence goes on from PVJS01024382.1 coordinate 23,946, forward strand.
AATTTGTTCAAATTCATGAACAATAGGAACTGTCTGAAAGCCTTTTCTGGCTCTCTTTTAGTCAGAAATGTCATGCACCAAAATCAAATGTCTGTTTGGATTTTATTGGAGGTGGAAATGCTAGCTGTATGTTGTAAATTTAAACAACCTGCCACAAAGGGTGACTCACATTTGTTTCGCTTAGGGAGAAATATTCATCTCTAATTGCTTAGGGTAACACAAATAAACTAATGTAAAGGGTCCCGTTTCTTAACTGGTTTTATGCAGGATAAATCAGCTGAACTGATGATGGCATCCGTTCCAGCGGATGCAGATTGGATTTCATCTCTATGATAGAGTTGAGTGTGGAATCCATGCACTCAACTATTGTTAATGATTAGGAAGGTTTCTGGAAATTCATGAAGATTCAATAAGTCATCCGTGCTGATAAAAAGAAATATTGGCAGAACATTCATGTTACTTTTTCCCCCCATAATTAGGCTCAACCCATTTCATTATTCAGTGATCTAAGTGGAAATATTTCTTCTGTCATAGTGGTATGCAAAGCTATTATAATTACTTTTTTAGAAAGGTCGACAACTTTTTTATTTGGCTTCAGTGATTTTATGGTGCCTAGATTCCACCGGAAAATATTTAGTCACTTGGATAGAAATCCATCACCTGGAATAGAAATCATGGTAAACGGGCCAGCATCTTTGTGCAGACAGCCCTGAAAATATATACTAGGCAAGGCCACTGCCAAATGACTTGTGTCTGGCCAGAACTACCTTTGAAATGTTCTCTGCATACCAGTTACCCTTAAGATTTATTACAGCATGTGTAGATAAATATACCTTTGCTTTCATATCCATAACTTAGATAATACAGTAGCAATTTACACTCTACATATTACCTGTCTTCAGCTGTGGTTTTTAGCAGACATTCACAGTATTCTTATTTTTCCACCATTTCACTATTTGTAATCATGTTCTTCATATTATTTTAAATAGATCACGCTAAACCAAATGTAGAAATTTCCAAAATAGGTTTTCTCTTTATTAATCCATAGAGAAATTAGTTTAGCTTTTAAAATATGCTCCCATATGACAAAACACATCATAATAATGAAAGACCTACTCCAAAATACCTGGGAGAACTAGGGCCCTGTAAAAGTATACAATAATCTTAAAGCTCAGTGGTTGTCTGGTATGTAAGGCTAAATGATCTACTTCTATACTTTCTATGTATTTAAATCCTTGGATTCATTTAAAAAGTACACACACACACACACATACACACACACACATACACACACACAAATCCTAACACATTCAATTAAGGGCACAAATTATGACAGCAAAAGAAATTTATTATACCCACCAAGGACAGGGGGAGAACTATGTTCTCACCACAAATATATGTCCACCCAGTTATTTTCTTTATTTAGAAAATCTCAGTGCCAACTGAATCAAGACAGCCATACTATTTTAAGGCTTATTTGTTTTCTTTAAATTTGGCGGACACTGTTCCTTCCTATAAAATTGGTTGACTCAATACGGAAAAAAATATACACCATTAACTTTCAGTGAAGCCACTGGTTATTTTTTTACTTGGAATCCCCAAATCAATCTTACTGATTCACGTAGATGGATTGCGGTTGAACAAAAAATGTTGTTTTTTTATGAAACTATATATTCCTTGTTAATGATTTGGGGAAAATTCAGTTTCCATTTAAATGTGTGTCATTTTTTTACTAATGACATTCTTTAGATTCTAGGAAATGGACTGTTGCATTTATCAAGTACTTGTAAGTCTGCTACTCATGTGTGTCGATACACACCTAAGAAAGTCCCAGAAACTTTTTGTTATTTGCAGGTTTACACCCTACTAGTCAGTCTTAGGTTGTAACATTTATGTGTTTAAAAAAGCATTTATTAAGTACCTGTTTATCAGTCCCTACACATGTTTACACAGAAGAATGAACTAGATTGTGTTTACACTTAGATTATAGAGTAAGTTCCCCACACCACATAAACAAAATCATTTTAACACCTGGTTCTTTAAAGTTCACGAACTTCAACATCTAAAAACATGTGTGGGAAGGTCAAACATTCCAGTGCCCTCCCCAGGGGCCCAAACATATGCAACCATGTATATCACGATGTCACATGCCAACAAGTTTTCTTGAAAGAAAATTACTGTGTCCTTTTATCAGGGCTGCAAAATGTCACAGCTCTGAATCTGTGAGATAAGGAGCAAGGGCTTCTGAAGGAGGAAGAAGTTTAACTGCAAGCCAGTCTTTCCACAGTCTGCATCAAGCATGCCCACTCTTTCTAAATTCCCTTTCACTGAAATCACATTGAATAGAGCCAGACAATAATGCTGTAAGTCTGCAGAAGGAAGATCTGATGGTAAACATGACTTTGATAAGAGTATATTTCATAAGTATATAATTTATACTTCCACTCATGGTAGGGAGGGAGAGAATCAGTAGAAAGGGGGACCAGCAATAGAGGAGCGATTGCCTATAAAACAGGGGTGTGTCTGGTCTCTTCACAGCTTAAGTAGACACTTGATGAAATCCACCCCAGCTACTCAGCTACTCCTTTCTGCTTGTCAGAGGTCTTTCCAGCTGAGCAAAGGAGTTTGAAAAACTGAGCAGGTGGGAAGACTGATTAAATCCACCACTACCTGCAACATAGATGCAATGTTTCCCTGGAGAAGAGCTCTCTGTAATTCTGCCAGGGAAATAGGAGAGCCAATTTTAACCCACCTACTAACCAGAACCATCTAAAAGCTTAATAGACATAGGTGCACAAAAGGCAGCAGCAGCAGTCAAAGGGACAAAATCTCTTTAGCAGTCTTTATCCACCTGTCTTGGTGTGCAAGGAGGGGCTGAGTCCCTCCAGCTGTTTCTTACATCTACCAGATTGTTAACCCTTTTTGACCAGGGGCAGATAAATCAAGCCACCTGAGCCCCACCTTCCCAACTCTGAATTGAAAGAGGAAGCTTCTCTCCAGTGGACTCCCTAGCCCCAGCAATTAACTGAAGGGGCCAGTTAAAGGTTCCAAGGCAGACATAATAGAGGATCTGGGGTTGTAATTAAGCAGTGATTTGGGATGGCTGAAGGAAATAGGTCGCCAATACTTTATCTCAGGACAAAACTGCTTTCTAAAGTACTTGAGGGCTAATTTGATATATATGAATCAAAGTATATATATACTGTATATATACTTATATATACTTACCATCTAGAGACATATAGTTACCATCTAGAGACATTTTACTACAAAGGTTTCATGTTTTCTCTATGTAATATTATTTTTAATCTGCTTTACTGTGGTACAATTCACATGACATATAATCAATCATTTTAAGGTACACAACTTAGTGGCATTTAAGATATCCATAACCTTATTCAGTGAGCACCTCTTTCAAGTTCCAAAACATTTTTATCACTTCAAATGAAAAAAAGTGTATTTTTACACATTCTTATGATAAGTTTTTTAAAGTTACATGAATTTAATGTTAATTGTAAACTGGGAAAATATAATTGCATTTTAGTCATTCAGGTTATTGTTGAGCAATATATTTTGTAGCTTAACCACTGTTTTGAGATTTGGTAGCTGTGAAACTGTGGGTTTCCTCTTCCCTAAGTGCAGTCTCTGCTCAGGAACCAGAAGACCTAGAACTTCTATGCTTCCCTCAAATGAAACCAACTTTAAATTAAATTCTCTGCAATACAGAGAATACTCCTAAAGATGTGTCTGGGTGCAAAGTGGGAAAAGGCTGAAGGGCTGTGAACAGTTAGCTGCATTTATTCCCAGAATTGCCATTCTATTTGTGCTGCTCCTTTGACCACTTGCAAACACTAGTTGACTTTAATCTGGAAAGGGAGCTGTACTCCTGGAGCATTTTCACCCTTACCTTCAATTTACATGCCTCACTCACCAAAAAAAAAAAAAAAAAAAAAAATAATAATAATAATAACTACACTGTCTTTTTTTATATGTTTAACAGAAAAACAGACATTTCTATCTCAAATAGTACAGCGGAGTGGAGTATTGGCTGGCAAGTGGAAAACAAACTCAGTTTTCCCAGATAGATTTTATACCTGACTAACCATTAGTATCACCTGGGAAGTTTGTGTCTATAGGTATTAAGTGTTGGAATCAGCATTTCATAATTTCTCTGGATGACTGTTGTGCTGTCAGCTCTGCATTTCTGTGACAAAATGACTGAAATAATAACTTATAAAAAGAAAAAATTATTTGACGCATAGTTTGAGGTTTCATTCCATGATCATCTGGCTTCGTTGTTTCTGCAGCTATGGCGAAATGACTATCAAGCAGACTATCAAGACAGGGAGTGTGCAGTGGCACAAAGCTGCTCCCCACAAGGCAGCCTGGAAGCAGAGAGGGAGGAGGGGCTGGAGTCTTAATATCCTCTTCAAGGATTTGCCCCGCCCAGTGACCCCACTTCCTTCCACTAAGCCTCCTGAAGGATTCACTACCTCCCACTATCACCACCAGCTGGAGACCAAGGCTTTAACACAATGAGCTTTTGGTACATTTTATTTTATTTTATTTTTTTTTTTTTGAATTTGCTTTGAATTATTTCTTTTTTTTATTGGTGCATTGTAATTATACATTTAATAGGTGTTAGGCTATAAGAGTCATACATGCACACATTGCCCGATTTGCCCTCCCTCAAATCCCACCCCGTTCCCTCCCCGTTCCCTCCCTTTAGTGCTTTGCACAGTGATTTGAGTTTTATAAGTTTGGATGTATACCTCCTGCGTTTTAGTGTGTTACCCTC